>JARFOD010120786.1:0-14541 GCA_031763545.1 Mopalia muscosa | reverse complement strand
GTCTCAATAAAACATATGATATGACAACAGTGGTCTCTATAAAACACATGACACTGTGATCTGAAAAACACATGACAACAGTGGTTTGAATAAAACACATGACACAGAGGTCTGGATAAAACACATAACTGTGGTCTGAGTAAAACACATGACAACAGTGGTTTGAATAAAACACATGACACAGAGGTCTGGATAAATTACTTGACAGCAGTGGTCTGAATAAAACACATGACAACAGTGGTTTGAATAAAACACATGCCACAGAGGTCTGGATAAAACACATAACTGTGGTCTGAGTAAAACACATGACAACAGTGGTATTAATAAACACATTACAACAGAGGTCTGAATAAAATACTTGACAACAGTGGTCTGAATAAAACACATGACCAAAGAGGTCGGAATAAAACACAGTGAACAGAATAAAACATTTGACAACAGTGGTCAGAATAAAACACATCACAACAGTGGCTTTAAAAATCAAATGACAACAGAGAAAAGATAGAACATACAGCAAGTTATATTGTTCTGAAGGAAACAAATGGTACTATTAAACCACGGTCTGAAATAAAGCACAACACTAACACAGCAACACAATGGTGTTAAAGAGATTATGTATATCTTACATCTATGTTTTTCCCCTCATCTTCACACCTGTAAGCCAGGTTCCAGTCTATGGTCATTAAGTGTTCATTTTGTACATTTAGTTACATGTGTTGCATTGAAGGGGGAACGTTTGAAAAGAATCCCAGCTTTTGTTGTTTCCCAATGGTGGAACTCACTATCTAAAGTTCACCTACCTGATCCTCCAAGTACAGCACATGTTACCATGGCCTTGCTAAGATTGCACAGTGGTGGCACCAACTGTTCTACATATCTCCCTGAGGAGACATCCACTAGCTTAAGTGTTAGATTCCCAAGTGGGGACATCCACTATCGTAATTGCATGATTCCCCAGTGGTGGCACCCACTACTTTAATTACCAGATTCCCCAGTGGTGGCACCCACTACTTAAATTACCAGATTCCCCAGTGGTGGCACCCACTACTTTAATTACCAGATTCCCCAGCAGTGGCACCCACTACTTTAATTACCAGATTCCCCAGTGATGGCACCCACTACTTTAATAACCAGATTCCCCAGTAGTGGCACCCACTACTTTAATTACCGGATTCCCCAGTAGTGGCACCCACTACTTAAATTACCAGATTCCCCAGTAGTGGCACCCACTACTTTAATTACCAGATTCCCCAGTGGTGGCACCCACTACTTTAAGTGTAATATTCCCCACTGGTTACACCCACTACTGTATTGGTTAAAGCATAATATTCCCCAAAGATGGGATTTACAACTTTAAGTATAAGACTCCAATGGTGGCACATGCTCCCTTAAGCCTTATGTTGGCATACAGGTCAGCGAAAGTGTTAGACTGTAAATGTAGATTTCCCTAGATATATCCTTAGCCGTATATCCCGTATGGTATTTCCTGGCATACATGTACTAAGTTTGCAAGTGTTGGCTTGTATGTTTCTTTGATTGTTTGAGGGGGGCTTAATACCATTCTTAAGGTTATTTCAGTCACAAGACCGGGTAATGGATGAAGGAAATCATCCCTGACATCACTGGCAAAAAACATCACAGGACACTCACAGGACAATACAAAGACTTTACAAACATAATGGGTAATAGGAAGCTCCCTCCAACCACCATTGCAGCTGTTGGAATTGGAATACAGTTGAATTGAATTTTTTTTAGCATTTGATCTCATATGGATCAGTGGTAGCTTGATTGCTTGAAAAATCCCAACATAAATTTTAATTAAAAAAAAATGTAACAAATTGGAAGGATTTTAGTTGCACAGTCTATTTTTTTTTAATGAAAATTAAAAGATAAATACCTATAAACTAATCATGACGTCATAAATTGTGTATTATAATAGCTTTTTAATCTTAATACTTGTGTTTAATTCATTGTCAAAACACTGGCATCTGCAGTCAGAAATTTTACCATTTAACTCAAGCGTCTTTGTACTCAAATAAATGTATATATTGCGATATTCTCTGATATAAAGATCAGTATCTCATATTTCTGATATGAATTTGAAATGGAGAAATTTTGATGGTTCAATACTAAATATTAACTAGAAATCTATCGAAGCATCAACCAGCAGCAATACATTTTTTGAGAAATATGGGCATTTTTATTATTGACAAATTCACATAATTACAAAATATACATGTGCAGATGAATGATGGCATAGTCAACCATCAGGTAATAAACATATTATAATATTCACCAGTACAGCTCATTAAATAAAGTGTGATATCAATGCCAATAAATATCACTATAATTATGTTAACATACAACACCTTTAGTAAATACATACGGAATATTGTATCAAATCTCATGCGGATAAGATATACAAATTTCAAACTTTCTAAACGCTGTTGAAATATATATTTTTTTAAATATCACAATAAATAATCACAAATAAATTATATCTTTTTTTAGCATGAATGATTTGTAAGAAGCAAGAATAGACATGTTCTAGCCCTGAAGTAAACTTGTCTACAGGAACTGCCATATTACAAGACACTCTACACATGGGTTGAAAGACAATACTTCGTGTGAAATTAATGAAATACCGATCCCCATTCATTCAATATTGATGATCCAATCTGGTTAAGAGCATTTATAACACAATCAGTGGATTATTTCGATTTTTTAAAAGATATTTCTGCATGCAATCTTATAGTTAATTTGAAATTTTTAAAATATGTTTTATAAACATTATTATGCTTATAAAAAGATGTGCTACACTGAAGGGAAGACAACACTAGCCAGCAACATTTCTGGCAACAAATGCAACAGGTTTCCAACAAGATGCAATACAAATGCATGATGAAATGGCAAAGGGCACCAGTTTATTGTGAAATAGATCAAACAATCTGTAAACTTTCATTGTGGTTATATGTATTCCCTCTACCTGTCTAATACATATTGGCTTTAAGTGGACTAGTCCATGATATTTGTCTTTTTAGGAAATAAAATAATACTTTACTCTGTAAGCTTAATACATACTTTTATAAATGTGCATGGAGATGAGGAAATGTGTGTGTGTGGAGAGGGGAGGGGACCCTGGGAATGTTTGCATTTGGATTAGAGAAGCAAGTCTATGGACAGAGATAAAGACTCATGATAAAATGTTATGAATTATATCCAAAGTAAATACCCAAACTCACTTTTCAGGTAAATGACTTATTGATACAAGGGTCTAAGGTGAAGCCCTCACCACTAGCAGTAAAGTAGAGCTATATACTTTAATAGAGAGAAAGAAAAGGTTACATTAGCTGCAAAAACATCAAAGAAATGCTTGTTATCCAGCTACATCAGAGAAATGTGCACAGCATTTGTTGTGAACTGTCCCATATAATCCACTAAATATAGATTGTGTCTTTGTTTCTGTATTGTCAAGATCAATAGAAAGACAATAACATTAAACAATATGTACATGCATACACTACATTATTCATTAACTATTAAGAAAGTGATATATTCTGACTACCCTTTGAATACACAGTGATATATGGTGAATCTACTCCAGATCCCTATGGGGTCTACATTCTGGCAGACATACATGTAATTGCCCAGGTTTAGGTGAGTTATTAACAATAAATCTAACAGTAACAGGCACACAGGTGACATAGGGCCAAGCATACTGGGTCATATTAACATAACTGTGACTATCATAGGGACTTCAATGTACAGTACTGAAAACCAGGAATTGTTCCCACATTCCAATTACTAACTACTGTAGCAAGTAAGCCAAGACAGATTGTGGTGAATCGTGATCCTATTTTAGCATTTCAATGTGCATGAAGGCTGTTAAAACGGTTTAGGCTAAACGGTTCAATGTATACAAAACATTAGCTTATTTGTTGAGTGGATTTCAATGGCCCTTTATATCAGCACATACCCCTATCTCCACAATTACAGCAGACCACAGGTTATCAAATATTTACACCACTAGGAAATACTGCCAAAACAAGACCTCCTATCCTATAAAACATAAAGGTGTGTGCCAAAATTGTTACACTTCATATATTATCAAAGTTTCTAAAACAAATGACAGTAATGTCAGGTGGTAATTTTTAACTCACTAATGCTACAATACATTTAGTTTATTGTTCTTCGGAGTTACACTACTCTTGTAATATATTAAACTTATCAGTGGAAATCAAGGAAAAAAGTTTAGGTTATATATAATAAATATGGATTCACTGGTTGGAACTTAAAAGTATGACAGTTAATATAGGAAAGTGAAGTTCTCATAGTGTCAAGTAAAGACAGAATGGTTATACTGATAACATATTGCATTTAACCAGTGCTATTAAATTGAGAAAAAAAAAAAGACATGCCAGCCCCATTGCAAAACAATTTAGCCATGTATTAATAAACTCCAAAACATCAAAATAAATAAAAATCCTGTCTGACAATAGAAGCACTAATAAAAACCAAACACAATAGTATAACAGAGAGAAAACTTAGACATAAGAGCTGTGACCTGACAGACGGAAGGGCATGAAGTGGACACAATGGAAGATCACTGTGAACTTAGAAAATTATACTTTCACAATAAAAGAACTACTGGGTAACAATGTATTCAGTAGTATTTTCTTGGTAAAATACCCATGTCAGACCAGAGTTATAAGGCAATAATAATAGTCTGCTTGACTAAACAACCCAATACACAGCGACAATGGTCAAAATAAAAACACAATATCACACAAAGCTTTGGAAACCAAGTCACAATTTGAATGGCTAAAGTGGACATCAATCACATATGGAAAACATTATTGCTTTACAATTTACAATTTATATTAAGGCAATATATACATATATCACTCCAGGTCAGTAAACATTGTCTCTTGGCAGATAAATATCCCAACACATTTTACATTAGTGGATCATGTTGTTTGTTAAACTGAGAGCTGATTGGTTGGTGGGCCTATGACAGGAGTATCAATCACAGGAGAACCTCACTCGTCTTCTTCTTGGGGCTGATATTCAATAAAATGTCCACAAACAAAAATGAAAAAAAAAAAAAAAATTCTTAAAGAGGCCTTATAAAATATGAGCCTTCACACTGAAATTACTGTGTGAATAATTATTACATTTCTGTTCAAATAATATAAACAACTCATGTGCTGTTTAGTGCTGTGATATCTCATATTGGTTTATGTACAAGACAAGTAATCGATCTGATAAGATGAGCTGTAAAGGCATCAATTGGTTTATGTATAAGACAAGTACTCGATCTGATAAGATGAGCTGTAAGGGCATCAATTGGTTTATGTATAAGACAACTAATCGATCTGATAAGATGAGCTGTAAGGGCATCACTTTTCAAAGAGTATTCTCAATGGTCTTGTGATAGTCAAGTGGTTCATTGTCAAACAGGAAATATGATTAGTGCTGATGACTTGTGACAAGAGTTATAACATTCTTTATTAGGACCATCTGGTTTTGTTTGTTTGTTTGATTGGGGTTTAACATTGTACTCAAGGGTATTTCACTTATATGAGGATGGATTGTTCACTTCACCCTGATCCTTACCTAGTTAGGGCGGAAAACCGGGAATATACTTTGCTCGGTTAAAAGTTAATGTTCCCCCACAGCTGACAGCATCAACATAATCCATTAAATCTCCCTGGGCTAAATGGCATATATATTTAAACAAAAAAAAACCCCAAACACAGATAGCAGTGTAGTGCATGTTCGACAAAGTGACATTATTTTTGTCAGTCATTGGACATTAATGTTCAAGCCTTGCACTAAGCTGGTTAAACATGTGATGTTTTAAATGGAAGAAAAAAACGATTTTCCAATCTCAAACATGCAGTATTTGTTCATAATTATATTCAAATATATTATTACATTATAACTTTTATAATGAATGCTTTAAAAAAAATATTAAAATAGTGGCCTACCTTCATTATCTGAGGAACTATCCAGCCCATAGTTCAGTATTGTCTCATCAAGTTGTTGTTGTACAATCTCCTTACGACTTATATAATTTCTAATAACATCCTTATGAATAGTCCTGGGTGATTTTGATGGAACTTTACCTCTTGATTGCCACTTTACTGGTGCTCTGGACACAAGTAAACTTTTAAAGTCAAAGTCATTTTGCTGAAGATGTGTATTGTCTTCTATTTGCTCAAAGGTGATTGGCTCATTACACTGGTTCCTTTCTCTCTGCTGGACTTTAGCAGCTTTCAAAGCTACAGCTAAAGGATGACAACTTCGCACAGCAGCTTTTATCTCAGAATCACTTAATTCATTATTTTTCGCAGCATTCAGAATGTCTTTACTATGTTCATCAAGTTGGTTTATAGCTGTCTCTAACCTGGACACAGACTCCCTCATTCCATAGTCTGGCCCCCCTCCATCAGCCATAATATCAGGAGACAGGCTCTCTCTACCACTGACCTGCTTCGATTTAACTGATAAATGAAATTCATCATTTCCAGGAGGTCTTCTACATTCTTTGATAGTGTGCCCATCTTGTGCAGGCATATCAGTAACATTTCTTGTATGTGCTATGATTGATGGTTGACCTCTAGAAGCTGGCTGACCTGTAGACAATATTGGTTGATGAGTTATAGGTGATGAAGGAGGGCCTTGTGAGGACACATGGCGGGACTTGTCTGACCCTTGGATTAGTGGAGGACATCCATGCGATTCTCGAGGTCTTTCTAACAATATTTGACCTCTCGGCAAAACCAGAGGACCTTTTAATGACATTTGATGAAATTTACTTGATTCCTGTGGTCCTTGTAATTCCATTTGTTGACCTGTGTGTGATGCTTGAGGTCTATGTGATGACGTCTGTTGACCTCTATTTGTTTCCCGTAGTTGCTGTGCTAACTGTCGACCTTTGAGTGATACTTGAGGTCCTTGTGATGCCACTTGTTGACCTCGATGTGATACTTGGGGTCCTCGAAATGCCATTTGATAATCTCTAGGTTGTCCTTGAGATCCTTGTGATTTCATTTGTTGACCTCTAGGTGATGCAGGTGGTCCTCGTGATGCCATTTGATGACCTTTATATTGTGCTTGAGGTCCTTGTGATAACATTTGATGACCTCTTTTTGATTCCAGTGGTCCTTGTGCGGACATTTGTTGACCTCTAGGTGATGCAGGTGGTCCTTGTGCCATTTTATGACCTCTATATTGTGCTTGAGGTCCTTGTGCTGACATTTGATGACCTCTATTTGATTCATGTGGTCCTTGTGACAACATTTGTTGACCTCTAGGTGATGCTTGAAGTCCTTGTGATGATCCTCTTTGAGAAGCCAGTCGTTTGTCATACATTTTCCTTAACAAAGCTGATCCTGGACGATGAGATTTTTTCCCAGACTGATTTGCATGAGATTCATTTAAAATAGTAAGAGATGATCTTTTCTCCAGCTTTCCATGAGAATATTCAGAGCAACCGGGTTCAGATGTTAATGAGATCTGACTGCCTGTTGTTGTTTTGCCATTTTTCTGAAGATGACCGTCATATGACCTTGACAGATCTGAACTACTGGAGGACTTTTGTCTTAAAGTAGGCACACTTGACTGTTTTAAGGTAATAGGTACAGCATCTTTTTTAAATTGGACATGATACATATTGTTTGAGCTAGAAATACTAGATGCAGATGAAGGTTTTGAAAAATATCTATGGTTATTACCTTGTGGGTTGTGTTGGGAACCTAGTTGTATGTCTTTATGTGAGGACGTGGCTGACAATGGTCTATTCACATTCTTTACAACTGTTTCGAAAGTGGGTTGCATTTCCGAAACACATCTAACATCTGTATTTTGAGTGCTATGTATTGCAGACGATGGCCTTGTTTTCTGTGGCCAGATTGCAATAACATCCCAACTTCTATCACTTAGTGGTACTGTTTTTGACAACTTCATTTTCTCTAATTCAGATTGTTCCTTGGAAGGAGATTGTTTTTTAGGTTTAGTCGATTCTACAGTTTTAACAGGGCGAGGTATTTTTGATGGTCCTCTAGGAATTGTCACCTTTGCTACACATGTATTTGTTGGATTTGATGACAAACTCAAATCCTCTGATGATTGTGATCCGGAGACTTTGTCTCTACTGTACGGGAAACTTAATTTTTCAGATGCTGAAGACACATTCATAATTTTACCCAAATTAATGTTTTCATTTTCAGATGACCCTTGTCTTGGTATCACAGCATTTGCTTTGGAACAGTTTTTATCACTAGTTGAATTTTCTTTCAATGACATTGTTCCCTTTGGAATCAACAGTTCCATAGAAGGCTCTTTGCCCATTACATTAAAACTTTGAGTTGTGGATAACATACTTATTTTAACATGTGGATTTGTTACAGGTCTTGTTCCACTGCTACCATAACCTGAATCTAAACTGTTCGTTGCAAAGGGTTCAGAGTGTGTCTGAGAGAGTTTAGTCTGTACAACACACACAGGTTCTTTGAGAACTCTGCACCTGAACTCTGTGGAAGGTGGAAGAGGAAATGCTTTCAAAGGTTTCTCTCTTGGCTGTACATTTCTACCAGTTCTTTTGTTTGGCTTCCTAATCCTATATTGACTGTTAGTATTAGAAGAATCCACAGTTTGTAATACATTTCTTGGGCTATCCCCAAATGAAACAGTTTTCTTGGACTTATGTCTGTCTCTATCACTTGAATTTGACACCAAGTTTGCAGAGTTCGCTACAGGAGTTTGGAGAATTTGAGAGACATGACTTGTGTCTGTGGAAGACTGATGGGTATGTGAGTTGTTGACAAATGGCCTTGTCTCCAGTTTAGAAAACAATTGCTGATCTTTGGAACTACTGAAGGTTGGTTCCTGGCTGCATTCTTCTGGTATAGGATTGGGTACAGTAACAAGCTCAGCAGAATGAGTGCGTCGAATATGAGAAATATTAGGATGAACAAATATTGGTTCTTCATGTATGGAAGTGTATATATGTTTGGTAAGGTTTTCATGTAATGAGTTTAACCCACCACGTAAAGATCTCCTGTTTGTTTTTCTAACTGGCACTGATTTCGTTATTACATCCAGGTCACCCATTGATTGTGTGCGTACAGCTAAACTCTGTTCTAATACTCCTAGCCTTTGAACTTTGTTCTCTTCTTCAATTCTATCAGGAAAACAGTCACTTGGAGTTAGTTCTAAAGAATAAGCCACTGGCTGCTCCTTTAGCCCAACAGGTTTGACAACAATATTAGACAGGTGAGAAACAGTTGTTGATAAATTTAACTTCTGAGCCATACTATCATCTTTGGATTCTTGATCAGTATTTATTTTGTCATTAATAGTCTCCTCGGAACAGTGAGAAACAGGTGAATTCTTGTCATCTGCATAAAAATGATTACCAGAGTGCACATGATGTACTTCTTTAGGTAATTGTTGAGTGTCATTAAACAGGCTATATTGAGAAGAGGAGATTTCAGTCATCTCAGAGGAGCACCTGCTTAAAGACCTCATACTGTTAACCCTGTGGCGTAAATGCTGGATGGCACTGATAGCACTCAAATCCTCCACTGAATGAGGTGTGTGCAGACCACATTCACTTTGTAAACTCTGATCATCCCACTCTTTTGGTGACTTTTTATTTTGACTTAAACAACTGAGAGAGCCATATCTCCTTACTGTTGAACGAGCTTCAGAATGGCTATTGTAGGGCACATTCTGACTTACTGAGTCAACCTCGCTCTCTGCAGCACTCTTATAACCAGAGTAGTCATTCTTGTGGTGATGATAAGGTTTGGCTGGCTCAATATCGGAATAAATGTCAGAATAGTTATCTGTGTCAGAGGGTACATAAGCTATCGTCCTTCCCAAGGTACCCGCATTTACCTGCAATTGTTCATCAGATCTATCTAAAGGATAACCATGTCTGTCAGTTGTTTGAGTATTCCTCCAATGATATCCACACTGCTGAACTAGTGTGTCATGCAGGATATCCTCAGTCTGTTTTGGTACATGTGACTGTTCGGAAATGTAATCAGGAGTGATAATTTCATTTAGAACAGACTGAGGATCGACTACATGAAGAGGGCTTCTCGGAAAAAAAGGTAAATCTATACTCTTGTTTTGATGAAGTCTATCAATATTTTGAGGAGATTCATGGTCTTGGTTCCTGTTAATGACTTCTGAATTAGTTCTATGAATTGGTTGACCATTAATTTCATTGTGTCTTTCAAGCATTGTATCATCAAGATGAGCATTGTAATGTCTTTCAGAAAATAGTCTATTATGATGTGTAGTTCCATTTTCAGTAGAGTCTACCCACCTTTGAGTTGATTGTTTAGCAGACTGTGGCCTGATATTAGAAATCTGCCTTTTGCTTTCACTGAGCACAATTTTACCTTTAGAACTTTCAGGTTGAGAGTCTATTCCTGATTGTCTTAACACGGCAGACTTTGGTCGAAAAGTCTGGTTAATTGAACTTCCTTTATTCTTTGTGTACCTATAATTTGCTTCCCTTTGATTGGCTATGGTCTCAGATTTGGGTCTTGATTTATGACCCTGTGTTCTACCATTTGCAAACGTCTGCAACCTATCTAAGTTACGATAGTTCTGATCAATATTTACTGATTCCTGTGTAGATTTTCTTACATAAGGGTCTGAGTACGTGTCAATAACATTTTCAGGTTTACTGACATATATTTCAACTGATGAAAAGTTTTGTGTTTTCCTTCGAGGTGAAATAACATCACATGTTTTTGGATTTGATATATCTGCATCTGACCACGCCTTATGTATATTAGGCGTATGCCTATCCTGAGGATTCAACTCTTTCACACGAAACTGAGAATTGCGACGCACATCAGATGCTGTGGAGAGCAAATTCCTTATTTTACTAAGAACTGATTTATCACCCTTTTCACTTTGAAATGGCTTTTGAGAACTCAAACTTTGATTGTCAGGTGCTGGAGTAAATGTTCTTGTAACATCCTTTACCTTAGAAAATCCTCCTGAGGCAGCTGTTTTTTCACAATAGCTGATAGTGCTCATACCTGAAGGCGAGGTACACACACTACTAGCTGGCAGAACAGACTCTGGGGATGTTGATGCCGAATCAAACACTGCCAATGTATTTTGTTGTTGAATTGTTTGTAAAGAGTTTCTTGAGTGGAATTGATGTGGAAAGTTATGACCAGAAAGATAAGGAACTCTTGTGTTGGTTGAATTTTGATTTATTGGATAATCCACGTTTTGAGAAACAGAGTCAATCATCTCAGACTGTTCCTGGAGTGAAGAATTTGTATAGCTTAGTTGTAGGCCAGAACCATTCTGTGTGGCATGTGAGTAAGCTGTTGATAGAGGGGAAGGGGCTGAAATAATCTGCAAATCTAACTGTGAATGTATGGATTCACTTTCTCTTGTTGGCTTCCTTAGTGCTTCATTAAATGGTTCTACTGAAGTTCTTACAAATTCCTCACTTCTCTGAACTCCATGTTTCCAGGAATTTTGGGAAGCACTTTTTATAGCATTATTGGCACTGTCCTCATCATTTGATAATGAGCTATTTGCAATTGGTAAAGACGATACGTCTTCAATTTTGTTCTGTCTAATCACTGCATGATCTGGTTTCTTTTTAAGCTTAGACTCAAGTGTCGCAGCCATAGCTATCATATCCAGATTCCCAGGAAAAACAAAGTGCCTGGGTGATGATTGGCTCTGAGATGAATAGCCTGAAGTCTCAGATGCTGATAAAGGTGTCTTCCGTGGAAACATCCCGGGCTTTTGAGAGTCTGTGTGTCCAGGAAATGCCCAAGGTACAGAAGAAGCAGTAGGTGTGTACAGCTTTAATGTTTTCTGTAACTTACCAGCCAACTTGGACACAGTGTTACCTGAGCTAATTCGGTCTGGTCTGTGATCAACATTTACTGAGGTGGCATGATTTTGACTTTCATTTTCAAAGAGGTTTTTCACAGCCCGAAGATTGTTCCTGGGCAGCCTATCTCGAGGAGATTCTTTAAGTTTATCTGGGCCAGCTGTACTATAACCTTCAAACAAATTCTTAAAATTCTGCACACGTTTTGACTCAGCATGTGCATTTGGAGATCTTGGACTGCATTCAGTCCTGGGTGTCATTTCACTTTCACTCTTATCAGAACACATTTCTTTTTCAAACACACATGTGATATTTTTATGAAATCTTGACCGAGACATTGATTTTTCCATGGTAATGGAGTGATCATTAGAATTGTCTGATAAACTTGAAAACATTTTAAATGCCTCTTTCACTCTCCCTGCTTGACTGGGTGCCACCGATTGTGTGGAGCCAGCAGCCCTTTGATCGGTTTTCTGAAGAAACTTTTCTCGTCTATCTTTTACAGATATAGTATGAATGGACTTCCCTGTCTCAGTAACAATTTTGGTATTATCAGAAGCTGCATTAATAAATTTCTCCTTACGAGAGGACACACTTATGTTGTGAGAATTTTCATTTTCCACTGGTCTGCTGACCTCTTTAGTTTCAGATGGCTCATACTTTACAGCAACTTTATCAAGATTCTCTTTGAGAAAAGCTTGTTTTGCGAAGTTATCAAATTCCTTCTGCAGATCATCATCATCTTCAAATGGATCAGAAATATAACCTTCTTTATGTTGGTTATCATCTATTAATAAACTGAACCTTACATTAATGTCGTCTTCTTCGCTCATTTTTATTGTCCCATCAAATTATCAATGTGTCCGTAGGAATTCCGAAAGCTCAACTGTTGTTTCTGGATATTAACAATATTTTCCTTGCTCATCCTGTAAATTTTGTGAAAGTATCTTTGAAGTCCTGTTGGCCATAGTGGTACACATAAAGATTCTGCCATTGTTGCAGTGCCCCAATGGTAATCCAGGCCTGCTGTTTTACAGCAATTACAGATCACTATTAAATATTAACCAAAGTGTCTTGGTCCACACAGCAGAATATGTCTGTTCGTCCTCACTGTAGAACGCCATGTAACACTGTACAATGCCATATAGATAAAAATGTCCTAGATCATGGTGACTAAGACAAACAATATTCAGTCCTAAAACCTAGATGACAAATCCTCCTTTTTTGTCACACAAATTGTTCCCCAGCACTTATGAAGGTATAGCACACATGTGGACATATCTCAAGGTGTACACAATGATAAAAGGTAAACTTTGAAATCAAAATGTCTGTACTTTAGAGGAGATAGACTATTCCCAAGCTGACAGTTTTGTACAAAATTAGATTACACCGTATAACCTTATATAAGAAAAGTCTTTCAAAGGCAATTGAATTACATCAAAGTACTCCTGGAACCAGTGGTTCAGGCTTCAGTCATGTTTCTTGTATACCCATTGCAGGTCAACCACATAAGAACATTCAAACATAATCATACTTCTGAAGATCAATGAATTAGAAATCCTCATATTTTTGCCAACAATTCAGCAAGGCTGGTAATGTCCACATATAGATTGTGGCGGCATATATATACATGTACTTATATTGTAGTCAAGTAAGAAAGGCAGTAAAATAGAGTGGGAATAACACTGGCAAATTGTCAACAATCTACTGTGCCTGTTTTGTGTGTACCGATATGACCAGGAATTAAAAGGCTTAGACACATGTTCAGATATACAGGTAGGTTATTGGTGTTACCTGTGCTCCTAAACAACTACAGTTAACTAGTGGTTCATGCAGGGTGGCATGTCTGGTCATGATCACCACATGGCTTAGACAAGGTCCTGTCTTTTCTGTCTTCAGCGGGTTTAAATTACAACTTAAAGGGTGCCAAGATGTTTTAAAACTATTTACCTAGCACGACCTAATACATATGCTCTTTGGCATTTAGCCCAAATCACTTTTGTTATATTTTATTGTGGTCCACCAATATAAACAACTGAGCATTTGACAAATAAATATAGATATATATTAGCGGTTTGCAAAAACTAATGCAAACTACAGGCATTGTGTGATGTGGGGTATAACAGTAGACATTGGGGAGAGGGAAATCTTTCCACTGGATTAACATAATTTCTTAATCCCTTACACAAGACAAAACAAATGTAGCTACTGCATGTACAAGGCATGGTGGCCAGTGGTCTGTGACATATTAGCAGTGATCAGGAAAAGAAGATTAAGGGTTACATGTATAACTTAGAAACAATCTACTGTGCTAATAATACCCAGATCACTGGGTTAATCCTCACTAATCTACAACTTTCACTTTCAACTTATAAATTGATAAAGGAAACTAAGAATTTTTAATATCTGATATACTCTGAACATTTTAAAAACACATTTATGACAATTTCCTTATACACGTTTCAACATGACAGTTTTATGTATATTAGAGAGATAATCTGATAGACATAGAAATGTTGTGTGTAAAATAATTGAGGTGGAATGTAGAGTTTTTTATAATGCCGTTAATTAATAGAAGTAAGGGAGATAATCGTATTTAATTATGTAAAATAAGTTTATTATATCATTCCATATTGTCTATTAAAAGAAGA
>JARFOD010120775.1:0-14542 GCA_031763545.1 Mopalia muscosa | reverse complement strand
CAATTTTCAGTTATAATGTTCTCATCTACATCTGCCTACCCATGAGTCTATTTGCAGCTCCTGTGTCCTTGATATCACTTATATTTCCAAAATACAACAACCACAGTAATCAGTAGCGTATACGCTGTCGTTTGCATCGTGTTTTATGGTACTCCGAACAATTTTGTCAAGAAATCGGGATAAAAACACACAAATGTGGCAAAATCTACCAAACAGCAGCTATTTGTCACCCCCTCAATTTGAAAGTAGACTGGCCCGGAAGTTTCACTACGTCACTCTTGGACAAATCTACTTTCAAATTGAGGCGGTGACAAATGGCTGCTATATGGTAATTTTGCCACATTAGTGTGTTTTTATACCAATTTCTTAACAAATTTGTTCGGGTTACGATAAAGACGATGCAAACGAAAGCGTATACGTTGTTGATTACTGTGGTGGTTGTATTTTGGAAATATACTCTCCCAAAAAAGAAACACAGCATTACAAAGAAAATTTAAAACATGAATTCTTTTAAAAATTTTCGTGATTGAGACATAACAACATGATCATGTTATAATGTAAATGTCCGATAATTGAAGTTAAGCACCTGATAGTGGCTGTTCACCACACGAAGAAGGCGTAGGGACGAATCATGCATAATCATTCAGCGAGTTTAATGAGACACATAGCGGTTCAATTCAGTTGTTAAACTGTTTCTCCAACCTGCTACGATATGCCAAGACTAGACGCAGCTCCCGGAACGTCGTCATTGGTCGTCTCGTGGCCGGTGAATCACAGAATGTAGTCGCCAGACTTTAGCATGTCCACCAGAGCACGATTTCCAGGCTCTTCCAACAGTACGAGCAATCGGGTCCAACAGCTAACCGTCAACGTTCTGGTCGACCTAGGGTCACAACATCAGCCCAAGATCGCTACATCCGGTTACTTCATCCGCAAAACCAGACCATAACGGCAACAGAAACAGCACCAAATGTCCCAGGTTTCCGGAGAATATCGGCACAGGCAGTCAGAAACCGTCTCCGTCAAAACGGCGCCAGACATCCTTACATTGGCTTAGTACTGAGACAACAGCATCGACGTGCAAGGGTCCGATGGTGCAACAGATTAAGGGACTGGAACCTGCGGAACTGGAGGCGAGTCTGATTTAGGGATGAATCCACATTCAAGCTGCAGAGAAGAGATTGTCGTACGCGTGTCTACAGATGCCGGAATGAGAGGTTCGCAAGGAACTGCGTCCTTGAGGTCGACAATTTCCGCGGACGAAGTTTGATGATGTGGGGCGCCATATCCTCAACTGGTGCACAACCCTGGCAACCTTAATGCCGCTCGATACAGAGATGAACTTTTGACACAACACGTGCTGCCTATAAAGGACCTCTTGAAGTTTTTCAGTATGACAACGCTCGACCGCACATAGCTCGTGCAACTATTGAGTTTCTTAATAACGATAACGTAACAATGTTGCCCTGGCCGTCCAAATCACCAGATTTAAACCCAATAGAACATTTGTGAGATGATTTGGATAGAAACGGGCTCAGTCGATATCCAGCGCCGCAAAATCTGCAAGAACTTCAACAGACTCTTGAGCAAGAATGGAGGAGAATTCTGCAAAACCGCAGTCGTCGATTGATCATGTCTATGCCGAGACGGGTCCATGCTGTGTTACGGGTTAATGGTGGGCACAACAGATATTGACTTTGCTTTTACTTCAACTGAGCGCTACGGAATTTAATGTGATAATTTTTTTTACATTTAATGGACTTCAAAATCTGTACAACCAGTGTGCTTAATTTCAATGTAATGTGATGCTTATGTCTGTATTTAAAATGATGTTGAAAATTATTATTCGGATAAAAAAAATAATGTTGCGTTGTCGGGAGAGTATATATGTGATTTTAAGGACACAGGAGCTGTGCATACAAACTTCATTGACGTTAGGCTGTATATGCATATGAATTCTCAGTTATATCAGGACTACAGGTATAAAACATTGATATCATTGATTAGAAAAATAAAAATTAAAAAAGTAATAATAACCTGGCAACGACTATTTTTTCGTAATTTTGGGGAAACACTTTCTTAGTGTGAACAGATATTACATTAGAAAATTATGTAGGTTTAAATCCGTAAAAGAATCGAAGCCATGACTCTTTAAAGTTACATAGTGAATCACCAGCCCTCCTACCAGGTGGCTGCTAAAAACAAAATAACTGGTAGACACTGTTACAATATTTATGTACCTTAATCTTGGAAATAAAAACGGTTTACATTTGGTACATGTAAGCATATATGATTGGATAAACATATCATATCGCAGTCAAGAACAACCAAACATTTGTAAATTTCTTAAATGATTGAAAGTAACCTGCCCTGGTTTCAGTGCTATTTATTTCTGTCAATCATAATTGCTGTGAAGGTCTGTTACGACGTAATGCAATCATGTAGGTTGGATGTTGCTGTGCACATGTAAATGAGGGCTTTTTGCACTTTGACGTTTTACGACACTTGCATCAGGTTGAATTTTTCTGTAATGCTCAGAAACACCTGCTTTTTATTATATCACTTTAGAGTTATGCATCATAAATACGTGTTATTGCCATAATAGTGACTCCTCAACTCATGTTTCATTTAAAACCATTCGATTTATTCCGCACTGTTCCAATGTCTCATTTCCAGAAAAAAAACAATTAGCACATAACTGATATAATGTTTTATTACGGTCTTGCTGGACCCCTTTCGCTCAAAATGAACCACATTTTTAATCGCTCTGGTTAGGTATGCCAAATATATGTTGGTGACAAAAACAAATCGAAGTTGTTATAACAAACTGTTAATTTGGAGCTTATAATTCAGTTTTCCCATTATCATGGGCCTATTTCAGGCACTTCAGTTTTAAGCAGACTTCATTTTCCGTAGCGTATTTCTAGAAAACTATTTATGTTAAAAACTTTAAATTTGGTGGGATAGACAAAAAAAAAAAACACTGGGATTGTTTAAATTTTTTTTTTTAAATGAGACGCCGTTTAATAGCTCAAGGACTATTCTTCTCAGTCAACTAATTTATTGAGTGTTATCGTCATTGCACTTTGAGCAATAATTCTTGATTCATTTATATCTACGTTTGGTTCATTTCCAGTATATTATTTACATACCAAATAATTTGTCTCTTAAACACTGACTAGTATTCAATAAACAATCACATAACCGCGTCAAAAACATAATGTCTTAATATATCGACGCCACTGTTCGTGAAATGAATGTAGTTATTATTTCTTGAGCACTAATCAATGTTTTTGACATGAAAAAGGTTCCCTATGCATGCGTTTTGTACAATTTGTCTGAAACAAATAAAGCACGGCGACATCGTGATGTCATTGCCACGTACATGTAGACACCAGAGTAAGCAAATTATTGGTTCTAGCACCGCGTTGCAACAGAAGCTAAAATAATTTACATTTTGCAACTTCAATTTCTCAACTTCAAATTGAAGCAATAGCTTACTAGCTTTACATTTTCAAGGTCGACCGCATAAATCCAATGCTTTTGGAATGAATGGATTGAAAGACGTAACAAACGGAATGACATGGACAATACGCAACCCTATCCTCGTATAAAAGAGGAATATTTTGCATTTAGATAGAACGCAATATTTACTTGGCTGTCCAGATTTCCTCTTTCCACAAGTAACAACTCTACACTATTGCATTCGCTTGTCTCCTTGCGGTTGTATAATCAATAACACCGATGATAGACGAAACATTCATTATGAAAAGATTGGATTTTATTGACATTCTACCCGTGTGACCCGAGGCAACATCTACACACCGTCTGTGTCAACTGTACGTGATTTTTGGGAGAGTCTGTCATTTGGAAATGTAAATGTTACTGTAAATGCTATAATGTTTTTCTTAAACACCATTTTGCGTTCTTTCGCTCTCTATCTCTCTCCCCCTCTCTCTCCCTCTCTCTCCCTCTCTCTCTCTCTCTCTCTGTTTCTTTATCAACCCAGGTGCCAGGCGACACATCTAGGGGGCGAATGTCTGCGAAGTGCAGGTTTGCGGCCCAGTGTTATGCCTTCTCTCGGATTAATCCATTGCTCGTTGGCAAACTTCTTTATCGTGTCTTTACTTTACCTACATAACGCCTTGAATGAATTTATTAGTTTATTATTGCAGTTTGAAGTCTTTCAGATAGCAATGAGCTTTCCGGATTTGTGTGTTGCCCTGTGGCTTTTCACCCTTTCATGTTAATACGTCCTTCCGTCTGTGTTTTGTGACTTGCATTAATTAGTTTTCAAAATAAATCTTTTAATCTAATTAGTGAACGTATTTTCCAAGAAGAGTTGGCCAAGAAGTCAAAATGGTTAGAAAACTAGAATTGCCAAAAAGGAAATAGACATGATAACAGAAATAAGTTTTACTAACAAACCTATCTACAGTACTAAATCGTTTTCAGTGACTTTGGAAGTATTCTAGTATTATATCAGCAATAAATACCATGTCGAAATTCTTAAGCGTTCTAGGAAAAATACTGCATTCACTTAGCAGATTATAGTTTGCTTGCCTCCACCGGGATTCAATCTCAATTAATAAATATATTTCCAGAATGCTTCATTTTTCTGCATTGAAGAAATGTCTTAATACATCATATGTTGACCTTCTGGTATTGACGCCTTATAAACTGGGCAAAAAATTACCACGACTTAATCAGGTGGTGTGATTCTTGCATAATGTTCGTATCTCCATAAAATTTTGGTGCACAAAGCATTTCAGTACTGAAACTGTTACCAAATGTCCTTACAGTTTAGTAAATTTGTAACTATCGTAACCCAACGTTGTACCGAGTACTGGGTAGTGAAGAAATCTATATTATTAAGACGTATATAAAGCAGCCTTGGTCAGTCACCTATTTTTCACAAGGGACACATACATGTAAGTCGTGCATTAAAGTTATCAGTTATCCCGTCTAAAGTAAATTGTTTGGAGTTAAAAGAAAGATTATCTGCCAGTGTAGAAATAAGAATCTACCGACACAACGAACGATTACCAAAGGAACACAGATATTCGCAGGAACCGGGTTCGAGTCCCGTTGGAGGCAAACAAATATTTCTCACTACATTTATTCAACATATATATATATATATCCACATCCATATTATATTACCAAAACCAAACAGAAATACTGACACGGAAAATGTTCTGCAGAGGATCATTTTACTAAGGGATTAGATTAGTAAATTATTCAAAACAAGTAATATTTCGCCTCCAAATCACGTCTAGTCAACACACTTACAACGTCATGTAATAAATCTTGCCTTTGGTCCCACAGGTTTGAACGTCAATAAAATCCAATAATTTCATAATGGATATCTCGTGTGTCATCTGGACGTAATTGATTACACAACCGAAGGTAGACAAGCGAGTGTAATAGTCTGGAGTTGTTTGAGTTGCAAGAAAGGAGGTCTGGACAGCCAAGCAAATATTGGAGGCACCGCTCTATCTAAATGCAAAATAGATTCGTTTATATGAGGAGTGGACTGGTTCCATTGTACTGGTTATTCTGTCTCTGGTGCAATGTTCTAAAGCATTCGATTAATGCCATCATCCTTGAAGATTGAAGACTGGAAGTTATTAAGCATTTAGTTTTACCGTTTTAATTCTACCTAATGTGATCTGTGTGGCTCGGTTATCATAACAGTGTATTGAGTGTTATGTATTATAATAGAGGATAGGGGTCATAGGAGTAATACTTTCTTAGAAAACGAGACCGTAAGCGGAGCTGGCCAGCATCGAATAAATTCCTCACGAATAATTATGTATCTTAGGTAATAGTTCGTGATGCCTTGGTTATTTTCACACTGGCAGATAATCCTTCTTCCTCCCTCATACAGTTTATTTTAACCTTTTCGTTCCACTATTAAGAGAGTTTCAAATAGATCAGAAATAATCCGACTCTACACTCCGTCGTCATATAAGTGAAATACCATTGAGTACGACGTTAAACACCAATCAAACAAACAAACAAGACTCTAAACAGCTTTTGTATCAGTATCAACATTCAATAAACTCTTATATATTGTATTATGGGTAGATGATGGCCGCTATAATAATTAAACATGCAGGAATTCATACTGTTTCTTGCCTAATTAAAGTAGAAAACCTGGGGGCAACCTCTTAACAATGACATTAGCCATTGTTCGAGCCACTTCTCATATATATGACTCGATCCCGTGAACGGCACATCGAAGTTGGATTAGTAAGCACATACACTAATCTCTGAGCCACGACCGTGGGCGAGAAAGAAAGAAAGCGAAATGTTGTTTAATGAAAGAATTATAGCCTTTACCGTAACATTTATATTTCCAAATGACAGACTTTCCCAAAAAACGCATATAGTTTATAAAGACCGTGTGTAAATGTGCCTCTAGTCACAAGGGTAAGAGCATCGATAAAATCCAATTATTTTATAATGAACATTTGGTGTGTCATCGGTGTTATTGATTATACAACCTAAAGTAGACAAGCAAATGTAATAGTGTAGAGTTGTTACTTGTGGAAAGAGGAAATCTGGACAGCCAAGTAAATATCGGAAATTCCGTTCTATCTAAATGCAAAATAGATCTGCTTTATATGAGGTTATTCCGTTTGTTACGTCGGATGAAATCCGTTCATTCCAAAATCAGTGGGTTAATGCGGTCTAACTTTTAATGTAAAGCTAGTAAACTATTGCTTCATTATGAGGTTTCAGAAATTAGATTCAGTTTCAGTTGAATGGTGTCTGTTTGGTTTCTGGAAAGCAAGAGACTTCAGCAGGGGCTAGTCCTTAACAAGCGCGTTGATAGCAATAATATGTTTTCTGTCCCTACCTCTATCAAAGAATTTTTGCAAGTTTTGAAATTATCTTTTATGGTGATGTCAGTTTCATTTTTGTCTTGTCACATGAGACATAGGGGGCATAAACTGACCAAATCAAAGTCCTAATGTGTTTTAGAGACAGAAACTACGTGACATATGGGTAATTTATTGGAATTGAACCAAACATAGATATGAATGAAACAATACAGATTAACCAGTCAAGACTGTTATAGCTTTGGGAATTCTGCCAGAGTCAAACGTTTGTTAGTTAAGCAGTATTTAAATCTTATCGACCATATAATCTTATTAAATCTTTGGATACTACAGTTTAATTGGATGGTTTACAAAAGATCCAGTGTCCAATTCAAAGCCAATGTTTAACCTGGCGCTCTGTTGACATATTATGTTCTAATAAATTAGCAAAGGATGATTAAATCAAAACGCAAATTGAAGTTTGCATTCAACGAGACGGAGGATCCGGGCATATACAACTTGAAAGGAAAGAGTGACAATGGAAACCACATTCATGATAATAAAGATATTACATAAATTCTTTGTCAATCCATTCACCCTCTTCAATTATACCACACACCAGAACGGGTAATAATCTACAAAATTGTATTTCAAATAAACTGTAATATTTGTCCTGCGATGTCATTAAGATGCGCGAGAGACAGACATTTAAGCACGCATGTGCCATGTAGGTTATCTATGGATAAGTCCTGATAAATGTTTGATTTTACGGTGATGTTATCACCAATTGGTTAAATGTCCCAACGTTTCATTCCGTACATTACACACAAACTGCTTGATCGAAATACTGGTACTTGATTAACTGTTTAACGCCAATGGTCTCAGTGAGAAGCTAATTAAAATATAATAACGGAAATGTGCTAATATTTTTTCTGGAAATGAACAACTTTGATAAGTTGCGGAAATAATCGAATTGGGGAATAAATGAAACACGACTTGAGAAGTTACTATTTGTGATTGTAACATATTAGTGAATTGAAGTATTTATAATTCGTAACACCCCGGTGATATTATATAAAGCAGGTGTTTATGAAGGTCACAAAAAAATAAAACTGAAGCGGGAGCCGAATTACGTCATGCAACAAACAGTTGACATTTTAAGTGCACATCAACTCGAATACAGTACCTAAATATTTTAACTGTGTTTGCCAGCTGATTGTTCGTTTTTGTATTATTACTTTTTTAATCAATAGTGCCTGGTGCTTCACCTTGCCTTTTGTTCTTGTACACAGTAAATATTGATTCCTGGTTCATTATATAAATGCAGAATATATACATTCATATACAATGGGAATTTCTAATCATCGATATGAGTTTCTAAATGTTCCATTGAAATCCACGGTTAATGGAATTTAGAATACATTTTTGGCGTTGAATTAATTAAGTTGTGATCCGATGGATTATTGGCTTATCTCAATGCGAATAGTCCCAAATAATCGATATGCTTCTTTGTGAATGTTTGACGCAAACATTACAGCAAGTCATTCGACAATTCTACTTAACCAGGAAAGGCGTTGGTCCTATTCCTTATTAAATATATAACTGGTTAAATCGATATGAATATGACGCAAACCTCATATCAACAGTACTAGATGTGCCTCCTAACAATATTGGTCTAGCTCTCGCCTCAAATACGTGACAACCACACCTGGGGTAAAGGAAAGTTACAATACAAAATTATGGGGATTACACAATAACGTCAAATAATCTGATGTGAATGTAAAGACCCCTGTTCTATACGTGTGATTCCAAACATAATGCGCTGATTGGAAAACGTTGTTTTGTTGGTGAGCAGTGTGTCTTGTATACCATATTCAAGTGTGACATATCAACTACCAAAGAGTCGCTTCTGAACCATGCGCGATGTCTAGCAAACATGCAGACTATATTTACACGTATGACATCGGAGTAACGTAAAAAAAAATGAGTAAAAACTGGTTGCGTTCAAATGTAATACATAAAAAATAGCCTTCTGCAAATAAAGAGAATTTTAATCCAAATACAAATGAGCGTCTTCATTCCATGTCTGGCTGTCTGTTTGTCCCTCAGGATACGTTATTATTTCTGTGTGGGTCGACCTGACCAGAAACTGGAAGGAATGGTCAGAATCCAACAAATCTAAGGATTTAACTAGACGGTCCCAATAGACAGATCAGAGTAGACTTGACAAACAATTCCCAAATTCGTTTTTTGGCCTTTTTGAAATAAGTTGAACTGTTTTTCTCTAAATACAGATTGTTAGCATTCAACCCCAAGTTCAGGACATATTTTTGTAGAGTTGTTGATAAATCGGTATGGGTCTATGATTTTAATTGCTTGACCTGTTGCCGTATATATTCTGTGCCAATATGCTCTAGCGATGACGGCTGTTCTGTTACCTGGTCAGGATATCCCAGACACCATCATAATTACACCAGTGAAGTAGCCTTGTGAAACTACAGAGGCCATATAAATTCGATCAGAAATTTACGATTTATTCAAGACGACCCTTATATTCTCTGGTGTGGAACAAATTAAAATAAACAAAATTGACTCCATTACATTTTCTTCTATCAACAGTTATCCTTATGAAATAAATAACCACATCTGGATATAGTTAGTTTTCTGATTATCAAGTAATCAGCTTCTAATTTTTCTCCTATTCTTCGTTGTTTACTCTTCTATTAATAATCGTTTTCGAGTTATTGATTTGAGTGTTGCGTTACAGTAACACACTAAACTAATTTGAATCGAGGATCCATATTTTGCTAGGTATAGATCCTCGGGAAGCAACATTTAGAGCAAAAGGAGACAAATTACCTAAATAAGTTATACATGGCTTGATGTGTGGTATACATTTCAGATGGCGTCTAATCAATGGAATTCACAGCAGTATTACATTTCCTGCGATTGAATGTTTATTCTAAAACTCTTAGTATAGAAATACTTGCACATACATGTATGTGCCGTGAGTTAGAGTTTGAACTAAACCGACGAATGATATATGGGAAATATCTTTTGTCATATGGATGCCAAATAGAAGGGCGTGTGTTATAGTGTTTAACTGTGTGGTTCTAAAGATAGGATGTCTGCACAGCCAAGTAAATATTGGAGCTTCCGATCTGTTTAAACGCAATATGGATCCGCTTTATATTATAGGTGGGTTACATATTGTCCTTGTTATTTGGCTAGACGTGTGTTTGAATCAGTATGGAATGCCATTAAAATTCACCAACCAGACTGTTATATCAATTGATCCGAGCTACAAATCAACTTGAAAAAATTATACGAATGTTCCAAAAATTGTGTCTGGGTATCTCATTTCTTTTACTTTATTTAAACACATGGCCTAGGAATATAAATGGAATATGAATGACGTGGACTTCTCAAAGAGCCAAAATAGCGAATACCAACAAAGTATTTATTTCTGTTTTTTGTCAGAGTGTGCATGATCATGTAGTCTTGTTGGGTGGTTTTACCAAATGCTTTCCACCTGAGCGTTCACATCTATGATTGTGACTACCAATTGAAATATTTTGATACATTGAAAAACAACCAGGTGTAATAAACTCCAAATTTCGATAATGGGTTATAACTTTTTCTCAAACCACACGTACTGTAATGAAATTTCTCCCTCGACCCTTCTTCAAAGACAATAAAAAAATATGTGTATATGTCATTTCTATTTATTAGCATATTGACTTCACATGTTTGGAAAGCATGCAAAAAAGGTAGAACGAGGAAGGTGTCCATCTGAAACGAACCTTTATTTTAATGTGGAGAAAAAGTTTCTTGGATTACCGAGGACGATATTTCAACACTTCCTGGTTCACAGAGGACTAATAATTTAACATTCCCTGTATTACAGAGAACTAACATTTCAACATTTCATACCTTACAGAAGACGAACGTTTCCACATCTCATGGATTACAGGAGCAGAATTTCACAGTTTTCGGTTTTACAGAGGATTATAACATTTGACCGCTTTCTGCTTTACAGAGAACTAACATTTTAACTTTTGCTAGATTACCGAGAATTAAGATGTATTGGTTGACTGGGCAAAAAGGTATCTTGGTTTACCGAGGACAAAAGTTTGAACATTTCCTGGTTTATAGAGGACTAACATTTCAAAATTAGCTGGTTTACAGAGGACTAACATTTTAATATTTCCTGGTTTCTAGATGACTAACATTTCAACATTTTCTGGTCTTCACAGGATTGATATTTCAAAAGCGTTCTGGATTATTGAGGATTAAAATGTATTAGTAACACTAGAAAAACGTCTCGTGGTTAACGGATGACAAACGTTTCCTGGATTATAGAGGACTTACATTTCAACATTTACTGGTTGACGGAGGTCAAACAATTTAACATTGTCCAGTTTACAGAGGTCAAGCAGCTCGTGTAAGAACAGTGACAGAAATAGTCAATAAATAAAGACCACTGCTGCTTGTGAGTGCCAACTTCTGTGTTGTAGAAATACCCAAGAATTGTTGATGGGCGATAAGTGGAACACCTCTTATATATAACCATTGTATTCAAGAGCTTCAGGACGGACCAGTATGTAGATAACAACCCTCCAGTCAATTATCATAAGCGATTAAAATCTAAAGGAATTCTGTCGGCACATTGCTGTATGAATTTTAACGCGATATCTATAAAAGTTGATCTAAATTGATTGTGAATTATTTGAACCAGTGAGACGTGAGACTTTGATGATATCAGGGGTCTTCGAGGTTATATATGTGTTGGGCATTACGCGACATTGTTGTTCTTGAAGCAGGAAGAACCGCATTTTTACAAAACTATAGTTTGCTCGTCAATTTATACTATACATAATGTTACTTTTCGGTTCTCAATCCCATTAGTGACGTATAAATTTGAAGTGGACCTGGGGGTGCAGTTTGAAGGATTACTGCGTCAGCTGAAGTTCATTATTTTTACTACGTTTCATGTATCGTAAACTATGTATTACACCTTTATATTTCATCTTTTTGTCTCATTAAGAAATCACCGTTTGGCAGTTTGCGATGTCATTACACTGAAATCTTGTTATTCATTACTGGCTAGAATCTCTTGTTTACGATGCATCCCCTTATGATGGTAGAGTGGACAAAGGTCCAGTTAATGCTCAGCTCACGATAAACTTCGTCGCAGAAATGAAAGATCCATGTGTAGTTAATGACTAGTCGTACATAGACATGTATAAAAGTAATATATTTGAACATAATCTTAGTGTTGTCCCTTTTGTAACGCAGTTAAGTATACACTTATCGATTTGTTGATACTGTTCAACGTTAAATATAAATGTGTATTTCATGGAATACAAGATAAAAATTCAAATTTGCTTGAGTTTACCAAAAACACTATATTAGAAACTGGACACTACAAGATTTCCAATTTAAACAATAAATGAATTTTAGATGTCACAAATAACAGTGACCCGATGGCAGTGCTTGCGTTATTTTTTGGATAACACTTTCTTAGTTTTGAACAGATTCTCGTTAAAGTTGCCGGTTGAAACCTGTCCGGGAACCGAACCAATGACCCTCAGAGTTAAGCACCGAACTGCCAGCAGTCCTCTAGAACAACCAAGCCACCCGGCCTTAACCTGCAAAATTTTCTGAACTAGAATCTGTTCAAAACTAACAAAGTGTTATCCCAAAATAACAAAAACACTGAATCTGGTCACTGCTGTGTATGACATCCAAAATTAATTGATTGTATAAATTGGAAGTATTTTATTGTTCAGTTTCTAATATCCGTTTGTGTTGTTTGGTAGAGTCAAGCAAATATGAAATAAAATTTGCTTACGACTTTAAAACAACGTTTTTTTATCTAACCTTAAGACGTTTCTCATGTATTGCAAATGACAATTGAGAATAGTCTTCAGTCCGTGTTAGTAGCTATCCTTTCAAAAGTGATTATGAAGCGTAAATGAACTAACAACTGAATCCTTGTATCTCTGAAGAAGGTGGATCAATGACCCACTGCTTATATCACATGTCGAAGTCTTCCAAAATGTCAATATCATGCCGTCACACGGACTGAGACAAGATATCGACACTTACACGGACTTTATATTCTTCTCAGCTGTCCTTCGCCATGTATGAACCCAGGATAGTTAGACGAAAACGAAACTTACTTTAATGATAATCATACTGGTGTGTTAACCCCAAAGTTGTAGTCTGTGTTAACAAAAATAGATGGTAGCCATAAAGAAAAACCTTTAAAGGGTTGTCCGGACGAAACGAGGAAGGTTTGTCCTCAGTGAACCAAGAGAAGGCTTTGCCTAACTAAACCGCCATTAATGGCACATCAGTAAGACTACATGCTTTGTACAACAGTATTCGGACACTATCGAATCCAGGCTGGTCGAATATGTCGATTACTTACCAAATTCATATTTCCTTGTGGCCACACACATTTAATAGTATGAAATTTTCAAGGACATGCTTTATACAAGAGTATTGGAAAATAATCGAATCCAGACTGGTGGAATATGTCGCTTGCGTCCCACATTCACAATTACCCGTATCGCTACCGGCCTTAAATAGTATGACAGTATCAAGGACATGCTTTGTACAACGTATTAGGAGACACTCGAATCCAGACTGGTCGAATGCATCCCACATCCACAAAGGTCCGTGTCGCTTGTGTTGGAAACTATCGTGGTTATAGAGTATGTGTTGACTCGGGTTAAATCACATTATTACAACCCAAATTAAATATCAATTTAATAACTATTAATCGATAATTTACAATAGCGTATCGAGCAGATTCGCCTGTATTTATTTTACTATACAGGGAAATGATTGGATTATAGTTATATATATTGGAATATTTTTTATTTATTTTAAAAAGTTTTGTATCAATATTACACTTGGGTGACACTCACTTTGGTAAGACTCCCGGCAAGATCTGTTTTTTAACTGCTCTTAACCAATTCTTAACATTTGACCAATATAATTGCAAGGAAGTTTCCTAATATTTTCCAGGAATAAACCTTCAGGCTACAAACAATCCTAATTGTTTGGTTGTTTATTGTCTTTTTGTGATTTGCTTATATAATATATTTGGAACATCAGCCGGTACATGCATTGCACGACATACTTATTCTTTTACACGATGTTTTAATACAGTGATAAAATGGCCTTCGATCTATTGTTTTTATATTATCTTTAATTTGAGTAAACTATAAGTTAAATAACAATTTTGTACGTACTTCACTTGCGTTTATCTCGATATTGTATATTTCGTTAGGCACCGGTCATGTGGTCAGAACATGTTAAGGACTCTACCGCTAGTCTTATCTTTTTGTGGCTTTTGGGGGTATTTTCAAAGGATGATTATATTAACATCATATATATTTAGAAAGCAGAGGATTTCAAGATTCTAATTATGATGTCATATTATGATTCGTTTTAATTTATAATGCAAAAATATAGAAAAACGTCAAATATTTTTTTAAAACAGACCCTTGTTTGTAACTTTTCTTTTTCTTTTATGGTTTGAGATTTTTTTCTCCAAACTTGAATGTCTGTGTACACCGGTATTTAAACTAAACAAAAGTCATAGGGTTTTTCTAAATTCAAGTTAGTTTTTGAACAGTTGATAAAAATATATGTTAAAAATAAAAAATCTGCCCGTAAAAAAACATTTGCTAAATATCTTC
>JARFOD010120764.1:0-14544 GCA_031763545.1 Mopalia muscosa | reverse complement strand
TTTTACTATCATCACCATAACTACTGACATAAGAATAAATTATAAATAATTCTGTTTGAGTTATGTAGCATAAGGAGATTTTAAAAAGACGTAATACTAAAAAATAAGCTGTTATTTATTATTAGCTCAGCTGGAAAGAAAACTATCATTGTCCAGAACATAACATACCGTAATCTATTTATACAACAGGTGCAGGCCGTTTTATGCTTGTTTTTATTATACATTAAATTGTTATGTATGTAGGCCTACTCGTTCTTAGTTAGAAATTGTGCATTTAGGGCCGCTTCCTGTGGTGGATTTCGCAACCCGTCAATCACACGAAAAGAGGTACTTTATATACCTACTGGAGTTTATCGAGGTTTTAAATAAAGATTTTCAGTCAATCAAGTCATTGGTGATTACAGTGTTTAAGAACACAGCTGGAAATCATCTATAATTATACACAGCGAGCTGTTATAGGTCAGGAACATGGGCGGACTGAATGTCCCGGGATTCAAGCGGGCTGAATTCTCAGCGGACTGAATGTCCGGATACCTTTACAAGGCTATATTATATACATGTACATGTAGCTAGCTCTTTAAGCTATGCATAGATCATATCTGCGTTAGAACAACATGTATGTCTTCATGTCTGACTATGTCCGACTAACAACGTTTCGGTTTATTGATCAAACCATCATCAGGTAGAAGAGCGATTGTCTCCTTTAAAGACTCCAGCATGGGTCCGTTTTGGTCGAAAAAACGTGACACAGCTGGTGTTTTCTAATTGACAAAAACTATCACATGTCGGCGGATGTGAATAGAGTCTGTTAGGCAAATCTTACCTTCTTCCGTTGTCTATAAGCCGTATCATCCATTAAATCTGGTCGAATCTGTGGCGATTCGATAACGCTGACATGCCATGTTGACAAATCTACCCAATCAACATACTGAAATGTGTCAGGTGACACTTTTCATGTGCTCCCACGGCCTATGGAAGACAGCTGTATCGTCAGTAAAGTGTCTGCATTGACGATACCTGGATCTATTGATGATGATGATGATGGTTTGATCAATCAACTGAAAAGTTTATGTTAAAATTAATTTATTATCTTTCTTTGGAATTGTTAATACTTTAGCGTCTTGTAAGTTATCCTCCTGTATGTTCATATGCCTCTGACATTTTGTTTTTAATAATGCCGGTCAGCCAAAACAACAGCAGGGATTATATCTTATTGACATCTGTAAAGGCTAAGCACAGTTTTTTAGGTGGGCAAGATTAGCACAATTGAAATGCACCAATAAAGCATCCCAGATACAATAAGTACACCACAGCAAATCTTTTTTTTACCTGATCACTTGCATTAACAATATTTCACTGTTTTTTCCCAAAAATTTTATTAAATTTACGCCTGAGAAATTTGACACATGTGACATCATCTTTCACACTTTCAAAACACTGATCAACATCAAAATGCTGATGACAGATGCAGCAGATCAGAGATGGGCCGTTGCGTCACAGGTCAAAGGTTGATTGTATGCAAATTTAATTAGATCATGTTGTTGCTTTGGACATCATGTTTATGTGGATTGCTGATCTCAGATGTTAGTTTTTACCTGACTGAATAACCCAAACACTATCGTCTGAGCCACTCTGAGTAGTTCACATCCAGATATATGTGAAATATACAGAGGTCATACACATTATTTTGAATACACAGCCGAGTCGCCATTGTTTTTTAGATGGTTATTTTACCATTTTTATTTGCCAGACACAACAAGAATAAACTGTGTTTAACTGGACTCCAGTTTAGTAAAAAAGTTCAATCATATCACAGCAGCAAGTCTATGCTTGTCCGGGTCACTGCTCACTATGATCTTATGTTCAGATTAGAAGGCTTTTGACCAGTTCTTTCCGACTGCCACATCCTTGAAATCGAATACTGGTAAATAATATTTAAAAAAAACAAAAGAACACAACATCAGAGTTTTAGTTAATGTATTAGTGTTTGTAAGATCATATTTTAAGTCATCAGAACAAATTCAGGCAAAAAATCATGGCTGAGCGGCACCAGGGGACAGTTGCTAGAAAGACGATTAGCCTCTTACATTGGTTGCTCAAAGCGCTATTAAATTTAATCCGCTTTTAGATGACGTCATGGCATCTTGTAGGCCTGTCTATGGCCGAATATCAGCATTTTAATCTGGTGTTAGCAACTAATCGTCTTTCGAAAAACTGATACTCATTCGATACTCTGCTGCAGCTTGCTTTGGAATAATGCAAACTGATTATCTCCAAAGAGAGGTGACCTTCCAGACTATGCAAAATATGTAGAGGTGGGTATTGGACATTTCAGTTTTGTTCTCTACCTTTGTTGCATTTTAAAGTACCAACTCAATAATAATAAAAAAAACTTATATGACCACTTTCCAATCTTTATTGAGTGATTTTAAAAATATTTTTCAGCGTGACATGTGCGATCCTGATGGAGAACAATATAGTGAAAGAGTTTCAGAAGTTGCGTATGTTTGCGAACTGTAAGTTTTTGAAAATGGATGAGTTGGTTCAAGATTTAACAATTGCTTTAGAAGAGAGTTCAAAGAGTCAACGTGGAAACAGCAGTGATAGTGTAACTACTGGCATAATGTACCGTCATAATAAGAAGAGGCGTGGTAAGAAACGCCGTTCAAATCCGACTTTATTGTGGGAGTATGGACAGTTCAGTGAGGTTTCTCAGAGCAGTGTGGATGAAATGGCTCTGAAGGATTACATTGAAAACGTCTCTCGTCAGAGCGACTCTGATGACTTGGTTATCACACGACAAATCGCACAAATTACTTTCCCTCTAACCTCCACCCACATCGCTCCAATAGAGTCGGACTCTGTCACTGAAAATTTTTCACCAATACGAGCTGAGAGGAGGAGACGGAAATTTAAGAGTATGGCTATAGACACGGAGACAGACACGAATGGAGCCATGACTGAATACATAAAACCACGACAGAAACGAATACGATCTAAAAATCGTCCGTTAAATGAAAACACACAGGCTAATTCTGATCACCCAGAAGATTTAGATGCTGAGAATTCCCTCTCTCCAATGGAAACCAGTCTAAATGGTAGAGCGTGCACATGTGAACTTGTTGTACCAGGAAAGCGAAAACGAAGCATCAAGTCAAGATGTGAAGTTCACGGATGTCGATGGCCGAGTGAATCTGATAAAACAGGACATTGCGTTACAAATGGGAATAAAATGGACACCGAGTATTATTCACAGTAGGTTGTATTTTCATCTGTCAGTTGTGTACATGTAAGCTACAATCCATGAAAAATAGATACACTGTAGTTATATGACATATCCATCTCTTAGATAATGAGATTAATATGCAATAAATCTTATTGAAATAATAGTTGTTTATCTCCTTGGCGAAAATAATGTTCCAAGTTTTGCTTTGTGAATGGTGGTGAACCCACTAACTCAATTCTATCTTATTCGTTCCCTTTCTGTGTTTTTGTACTCCTTACTTTGAAAGTATATTTTCAAGTTTGTGTTGACCTGAAATGTTGATATAATAGAAAAAGAGTCACCAGATTATACTAAAACAATATCGTTCATGTTCGCTGTGATTTGTTAAGTTGCCTTATTTTGGACTCACTGATTGGTTGAGGAATGGCTAACTGGTGATATGACTGTTGTTTGTTTTTCCAGTGAGAGTAGTTCACTGAGTAGCAGTGAGACAGAGAGCGATACAGGTGTTGTGACAAATGATGAGAGCAGGGAAGGTAAGACTTTAACTTCAGTTCTATATCTTCTAAAAACAGTCCGGCCTATGGCCATGGCTCAGTGGTAGCGAGTGCGCTTCCTAAACTGAACCTGCCTTAATTTACCGTTCACGGGATGGAATCTGCCTGTTGACCATCAGGTATATGAGTGAGTCACATGTTGTGGCTCCGGCAGTCGCGGGGGTGGTTTTTACTAGGTTCTCCACAATAATATTATTATTAAAGGCAGTGTACAGTGTAAAGTGGACAATCCGTCGTCATATAAGTGAACTACCCTTGAGTACAACATTAAACACCAATAAAACAAACAAATCTAAAAACAGCCTGGTTCTTATTCATGCTCTCAGCTTCATGTACATGCCAACAAAAACTTTCTAAAAGAGCACTGGTTAATTTAGTACCAGTATTTAATATGTGATCCTTGGGCTATTTTGCTCTTGATTACAGGAAATACATTGTCTGTATTAAGTCAGTGTTAAAATTATCATTCAACACAGTGTTAAGCAATATCAATCAGTCTGATTTACAGAGACGTTAACAAGTGTATGGCCCAGTGCACTGTGCTTTAGAGTGGTATCCTGTCCTATGACCATGTTACACCAGCAGGCATTTCTTTGACAGCCTAGGTTGACTAGACCTATTGACTAGTAAAACAACTTCAAGAACAAAATTATGCTTTTAAATTTTATTAAACAAACAAACTTTTTTCCTTACTAGCTCAGTTTTTGTGGAGGCAGTGTTAGTTTACTATACATTTTTACCTTTGTATTTTGTTTGTTATGACTAAAATATTAATGATTATACTTTCAGCTGATGATGAACAGAGTGATTTTTTTCACGAGCCTGGTCCATCTTGTGGTATTCCTGGAATCATCCCATGGTGGGAGAGTGACAACACTGCAAACAACCACAGCATGGAGACTGACCCGACGTTTGAAGAGATTCTAACAGGCTCATTTCGTCACATGAGTCCAGCCTCTCAAACTAGTTTTAAAGCCAGAGTCAATAAATTATTAGGCACGGTATGTACAGAAAAAAAGCTTAATTTAATAAATTAAACAAAGCAATTGTGGGATTCTGACTCTGTCTATTAATGATGCTGACATGTTACTACTAAGGGGTTCAACCAATTTAAGCAATCGGTTTATTTGGATGGTTTGCCATAAGGAAGTGGAGCTTAATATGTGCAAACTGTAAATCATATTTTTATTTTGGTTATGAATAATTCTTATTATAATCTTTACAAAGGGTTTCAGTCTGATTGTCTTTATGTAGGGTTTTAATGTGAATGAGTTTTATTTTAATCCTTGACAGCATGGAAGAGAAATCAGAGCTGCTAGAAGAAAACTAAAGGATAGGGTAAGTAACTGAATTGATTAATTTGTAGACCAATAAATAATCTGTACCAGTGTCACTAGTGTATCTTTCCTAAATATGTGTGTCAGAGTAACGTCCCTTTGCAAAATACCATAATCAGTTCACAGCAACAGGGGAAAAACACATTATTTTTATCATAGGGAGTGTATGCAATATGTAAATAAACTGACAAACGTTTATAAAACCTTATAAATTTCTTTTTGCCATAGATTGGAATACTATTTTTCCGAAAGAAACAATGTTAAAGCTATATTTTATGAAAACCGACAACCCACAATGTTTACAGTATAGGATGGTGGCCATATTTTCCCATTAAGGGGCACATTATGTAGCAAAGGGATGTTACTGTGTTGTAGTTACGTCATCACTCAAAACTCCCAGATTGAAATGGCATGTCCATAATGTAAGACAAAATATGAATTTCAGTTCTGTTAAGGGTTCAAACTTAACCGACCATTGAACATAACCATAACATGAGTCTGACATTTAACTTACATGACACTTACAGGACAGTATTATCATCCTAATCATGACTTGATGCCGCCTCTTGAGTCTGTGTATTCTTAGGTCAGCCAAAAGGCCAGGGTCTAGAGACTGCTTAGGCCCATAGAAGCTCTGAGGTTCTGGATGGCTAGGAATGCAATCAGATGGAATTTGACTTTTGTTTTACAACATTTTTAAAATGATATGACTGGAGGCCCATTTTAGCTCCTCTTTGTCTGATCATGTTGAATTATTCTGAGATGTTAAGTCAAACAGTGAACAAGTCTCCCGCTTTGTAAGGGGCTATCTGATCAACAGGCAGTTCTCTAAACCACCCTGAGGCCACATTTACAAAATGTCATACCACATAAAAAATTTCGTATGACATTTTATGTCTATAGTTTAACTTGATCAAATTTTATTGTACGATAGGTATTTTTTTTTTGTACAATATTTTGTGAAAGTTGACCCTAGTGACTTGGTAAAAAACAATGTAATTTTGTTTTGGGACACAATTGTTTGACAGGATTGACCTTGCACTGGATCGAGATTTTCAAAAATAGTATTTCTAGAAGGCTCCAGCTGTCTCAAACAGTCTTTTTGTTCAAATTCATAAAACTGAAATACACTTTATTATTGTCATAAGTATGCAGGAAATTTGCACCAGTGACTGAGAATTACTTTGCTGTATGATTGTCATGACGTTTCCTTTTAGCTTTATAACAACACCAGCAAATAGTAGCAATGCAAATTGGCCCTAATCTGAAATATCTTTGAGCAGGATTTTAAACACTAATCAAAGAGTTTAAGTGATTATTCCATAATTAAAGATTAGTCGATTGTTATATCTCCATAAACATTGAAGCCACCAACTATACTCCAAAACAAACTTGGAAGTTTTCATAAATTTTATTCAATTGTCATACAAATTTGATGATTGTATATTTTCAGCGGCCAGGTTACACAGTGGGCCGGTTTATTCAGGATCGACAGAACTGGAGAGTGATTCAGGGCAAACACGGCATCTGCTGGCAGTCTGTCAACGGTACACCACAGTCAGAGGACAGTAAAAGAAGAAAAAAAACTCCATCCACGGGAACACCTAACTCTTCAGTTCCTGAAGGTACATTTTTCAGTATAACTTCTATCACTGTGCTGATTAACTTAAAGGAAAAAAACCTGAAGTTTTTAACATGTTTTCTTGCTCTTCCACTGCCATGTTCTAATACTAATATTATTTATTCGGATCTGTTCAGGTTTTGTAGGTGAAGATGCTGACCCGATTCCTGACTCTAATATTGGTAATCAGATGCTACAGAGTATGGGGTGGGTACCTGGAACTGGGTTAGGGACAGAGAGTGAAGGTATAACAATCCCTATTATAGCATACAGACGATCGCGTAGACAAGGTCTGGGTTGTGGCTCCAGGCATTCATCAGATTCATGATCATCACCATCCATTACAACAAAGACTTGGGTGTTTTAACTGTCACGCATGTGGGTTGTCTATTGTATTAAATGAATGTATATTAATTAATGAATAATTCCAACTAGCACAACAGGAATGTTCAAAAACTTTAATATCTACCTTATTTTCAAATGAAAAGAACCTAAATTGGCAAATGCTTGACCATGTTGAGTTTTGAAGACTTTCTATTTAAGGAGTGGATTTATTTATAGATAATACTAGTAGATAGAGTTGTGGAGTTTAACAAGAGTAGGCTTAAGTTGTGCTTCTTTTCATTTTAAAATAAGCTTTTATACAAGTTTTCACATCAATTTAACATTGTTTTATATGAATTCGACTACAAACTGCCATTCTAAATCCTGACACGATTTGTTTTAATCTCTGCTTTAAAGTAATGTTTGTTGAAAGTAAGGTCTTCATGTGTTAGCAATTGAAAGAGTCATTAAGTAAGCCTTAAGATGAATGATGTTACATGTATTTCTAAAAGTATTAGTAACCATTAAGTTTGATCACTCTCACCACAGAACTCCATCATACATTGAATCATAATAAATTAAACTGCCTTCATGGGTTTTACATAAAACAATATCTTCATCGCCTAAATTTACATCAAAGGTACATCTTTTTTACACCAATTTATAGGGAATTACCATTTTCATCATAGCAATTTTACATGAAAGAAACCTCTTTATCGCACTGGGAATCATGAAGAATGTTTTCATGAATAAATGTTACATGAAAGAAACGTCATGAGAGAAACATTGTCATCATTCATGTTGTTTCAAGAGATTGTTATCATGAATTACACATCTTGGAATTGAATTAGAAAAATGATGGGATGATACAAGTTATGTGGGATCTTGTTATCTAAATTTGAAGTTCTACCTCTGTAAATAATCCCACCAAAAGGAGGCCATGTTGAATGAAGAGAAGAGTGATCTGTTTTCTGAAGTGGGTGGCTTACATCCCAAGAAAATTATTGCGATTCTTGCTTTTGTATCTGTTGTGTCCACATGATGACAGGACATAATCAACAGAAGTTTTATGAAACAAGCTGATGCTAGCCATATTGTACTAGTATATCACTGAGTATCTTGTTTCTGTGTTATCAACATCTAAATGTCATTCTTTATGTCAATTCTTTATATGATCTTATATGATGGCAGCTCCTTTAATTCAGACATTTACAAGTGTTGGCGTTTAATATCAAGAACCTTCATTAACATATGAATGGGGCATGATCCAGAAATTTGATATGAAAATACATTTTATTTTAATGTTTAGTTTAGAGAATATGTAATCGTAGCCAATGGCAACCGTCATAAATGTAGTAAGAATTGTCAACTCATTGATACAAATAAATAATGAGATTTATTTCATTATATAGTAATTTATAATAAAATTAGAAAGTAATGTATGATATGAGAAAAATGTGGATTATAGTTATCCAAGTTAAGTTTTGAACTTTTGATAATATTCTACTTCAAAGGGAACATTTCATTTGATAGAAACTGTGCAGTGAAGAGGGACTTTTCAGTCTATTACAGTTTAGTTTGGAATGCCATAAACAACAACAACAACAACAAGAGATTCCTGGATCTGTAAATCTGGTCTACAGGTTTCTGTAAAGACCTCTTCATAAGCATGACAAGCTTTTGTATAAAAATGAAATACATCAACATGACAGTTTATTGAAATCGTTCAGAGAATGAGTAAAGTTAGAACAGGTTATGGCTGTGAAATTTAGATGATCTATATACAACATTTCTATTTCCATTTCTATAAAACCAAGCATATGTTGAATTGTGCAATAATTTCTACAGTTGTCCTGGTTATGTCAATTTGTAAAACCATCACCTGATACACATACTTAGCAGCACTGCTATCCCATTTTTGTCAATCCAAACTTATGTCACCCTCTGGCTAGGAACAGTATGTACATAACGCAGTCACTGATTGGAGGAAAACTTACTTTGTAACATGGCAAGCATTTCATGGTTGTGTCAGTATGACAGTTATTGTTGAAAAGTATGATATTGTCCTACAAGAGAAATACCATTATACATCACTCAATCAATCATTTAAACTTGAGCCAAATAAACAACCCTAATGAATGTAGAACTGGCTGAAGAGAGATTCCTACCCGCATTAATCAAACACAGTGGGTATCTGTGTCACTTGTTGCCATTAAGGGGTTGATACCTTAGCAACTACTGGGTATTGACATTTGATCGCTTTTAACTTTCACAATAGCTGCAATGACACAATTACTGTATCAACTCTCTCCGAATAAACAACTGAACATGTGCATAACATGCACTGCACAAATTTGTTTTGATGAGATCAGTCGCAACAGAAACTAAAATTGACGAAGGATTTGATTTCCTACCTGTGATCTATTTTCTCAACCCTAGTGCAGGGTCAAGATCAGTATGTTTCAAGTCAAACTATTTTTACTTATCAAAAGACAAATACTTATTTTCCATCATGGCAAACCTCTTAAGCCTTTTTGATTGTGTTATTCTGACTTCAGTATTGGACAACATCTTTGTCATATAAGTAAACCACTCTTTATAAGCACTGCATTTAATTTCTAACAGTTAACCGGTTCCCAAATTTGGCAAAAGTACTGTTTGCCATATGGTCTGTATTCTGTAAAAAAATCCATTATTAATTCGAATTTAACTAAAAGTAATAATAATAACTGTATTTATACTAGGTATATATATTTAGCATAAAGATATTCTACCAATATGGCCTGGATATAGATCGTAAAATCATTAGTAATTCTATATTTGTTAATATACATATTGATTATTAACTATACAACCACTAAGTAAGTATGGGCGAGTGAGAAATGGAAACTCTCTTCTGTTCTTAATGTATAAGTGATATTTAATGCCAACCAATAGTTTAGTGACTATTAAAAACCAGGAATGAGGGAGTTGATATTCAATGGAAATGGTTTAAAGTTTAAACTATTTTTTTTTTCAATTTACTATAATGTATTATATACATGTAATGGTTAGGAGAGCTTGGCCAATACTAAGCACTATTAGATGCTCTATTTTATACAAACATAATTTATAGTTTATAGAAATACTATTTGTGAAGATGAAATAACATTGTATCATTTAATTCTCTATGGTTATTTGTTTTCAATGTTATAGATTTTAAAGTGAGCATAATGATGTGTTTTCCGGTAATGACAAACATGGCTTTTTTTTTTGGACAAGTTTGACATAAAACGAAATTTTTTCCTCTGCCTATTTACTTGGCTTTAATAGTCCATGATTGGCATGAGGAATGGTTGACTTGGTGTCAGTATAATGCCACTAGATTTAGTGTCTGACTGGGTGTCTGCATTAATGCTTATAGCTCAGGGTGTTAACCCTATAAGACCAAGGTCAGAAGGATGATACTCAGTCGGGGCATGCATGTTGCTATTTCCTCCACTTTTATAAACCGACCTGTTTGCTTCTATTTAGAAACTTTTAGCAAATCCCTCCCACAGTACATGTTGTATTTTAATGACATGTGGGCTGTAGTCCTACTAGTATAAGTTTTCAAGCTGTTTTATCCCCAGACACATGTACTGGTATGTGAAGTTAATACACGTTCTATATAAGTATCTTACACAAGCAAGACTCTTATGGATTACAACTTCTTTTTTATTTGTAATCCACAATAGTCTTGCTTGTGTATGTTCAACCTAACTTCTAAATGCCTTTCAAAAATGCTATAAGTATCTCGTTAATGATTTAATTTATGATGGCCTGTTTGACTGAACAAAAGTAATTTCTTACTTAAGTCAAAGTCAAAACATAAAGAAATTGGTTTTACTAGTTACTTAGTTGATCTTACTGTTTTAAAGCTGTGTGTGGGGGAGGGGGATTACAGTAGTATGGAGAAAACAAACCTTTCATGTGTGTTTCCAATTTGGAGTAGGGATGAGTTTGTTGAATAATACACTGAAACCTCAGTATTTTGCCAGTATAAACGTGTCAGATTTCTTGATGTTTCACATGTGCTGTGCAGTGCAATTTCTTATATATGTGCACAATGACTGAAGCATATTTTATTTGCCGACCGTTTTGTAAATTAAATCCAATTTTTGAATTTAACTGCATGTTTAATAACACTACAGTATTTAAAGATACTATTTTTTTTCGAACACAAATTTTTAATTTGTATGATATTGTGCTAAATATATGAATGCATTAGTTTTATATATTTGTTTTATGTTATAAACTATTTCAATATTGAAATTTCCAGAATAAAAAGTAATTCATATATCCTCTGTATTACAGGATTACTTGGATGTTAGAAAATTGTCCTTGATTGCCTAAAATATCTGTTCTTAATTTTTATCCAAATAGTAATGGTAAATTATATTTCCTGTGTAAATTATAATCTTATACATGGTGTAAGTTTTAAACTTGATCTGTGTTTTATAGTACACAAATATAAATGAAAGATGACAGATTATTAACACCAATCAGATCAGTGATTCTAGAACTCTCTAATGCATGTGGATTCCAAGGTGTAATGGTAAAAAACATCCACATTTGGGTAAGTTGATGAAAAGATATGGGAGTGTGTTGGGTCCTCTACCAGCTTGCACCACCCTCTTATTAGTGAAACAACCTCCAGTACAGCGTCAAAAATGAATAACGCTTTACAGATTATCAATAAGACTGGACTGGTGGTATAGCTCCTGTCATTGTCTATACTTTGGACTATTTCTTATTCAAAGGCACTGAATTTTGAGGTTGAATGACCTGTTTGCTAAGACAGCCATTAACTTCAGCTAAATGCAGTATCTTATAAGCTCAGTAATACTGTTTTTAATGAGAAATGAAGGGACATTAATTTGACAACAGTCGAAACAGTTCAAGTTTCATGGTTGTGAGTACATCATTATCATACAGGTGAAACACATGGCACAACATTTCACACCAATCCATCTATCATATAATTACTGTTGTGACCAGGAGAAGGATGGCCACATAGTTCATCTCATTAGTTCCACCAACCATTGAATGCTAATACATAATTCACCTTATTAAATTCATTGCATGTCATCTGATTGATAAATGTTCACACCATGTCATTTAAACTAGATCTCTGGTAAACTTGTTTCAATTAACTGAATTGAGTTTTTATTGAGTCTTCTAAGTTAACTTCATCTGACTGCATGTAATTTGTACAGACTGCTATACCCATATATTTCTGTTAATGTATACTGTTTTACCTGTTTTGAGGTATGATATGAATTAATTAGAATATAGATTATATCAAAGGTGAATGTGTTTATTTATTCCTTACTAAGTTTAAATTAGAGATACTTTGCCAGTCCAATATAAAAATCTGTAGCACTGGTTAGTTATATTTATAAACCATTCTTATTTCTAATCATGCACTATTTAGCCATGTTCACCACTAGAGGGAACTTTTGCCCCCTCAAACACTGTTATAAAACATAATCAGGCCAATTCGATGGACATAGTGTTTGCTGTAACCGGGTAGCAATCTATTTGGTATAAGATTGAAGCTCGGTTGATCAAGTGTGAACCTACTAGGACTACTGAGCAGGCCTCTGATTGGTGGTTGAAATGTACTCTGGATGAGCTCCCTCTGGTGACAATTTCTTGAAAAAAGTATTATCCAATGAAACCACTGCTTTGTTTAAAGTTATAGCCTTTATAAAGTTTTTTGACTTATATGATGGTGTACCAGTCTAATGGGTGAAGGAAAATAACCCCCAGAGGGGGTGGGGGGCGTATTCTCCAATGGAACCACTGATTTGTCATGAGTGTAGAGCCTACTTGATGAAAGAAGAATATTCATTTGATTCACAGGTAGTTACAAAGTTGCAAACCAGCCAAATAAATTGAAAACTCAGTTTCTGATATGGTATACACTATACAGTATTGGCTTTCAGTGTACATGCAGCTCAGTTAGTTAGACCTCTTGCTATGCTAGCCAGAGTGGAATAGAGTCCAGATAATTTTACTTGGCATCACTGGTATAGTTGGGCAAAGCAACTCCTGGCATCACTTGTTTAGGTGAGCAAAGTAACTCCTGGCATAGGTGAGCAAAGCAACTCCTGGCATCACTGGTATAGGTGAGCAAAGCCACTTCTGGCATCACTGGTATAAGTGAGCAAAGCAACTCCTGGCATAGGTGAGCAAAGCAACTCCTGGCATCACTGGTATAGGTGAGCAAAGCAACTCCTTGCATCAATGGTATAGGTGAGCAAAGCAACTCCTGGCATCACTGGTATAGGTGAGCAAAGCAACTCCTGGCATCAATGGTATAGGTGAGCAAAGCAACTCCTGGCATCACTGACACAGATCAACAAAACTCTTGCCATCACTGACATTGGTGAACATAACTCATGGCATCACTGACTTGGATGAAGGAAGCAAATCATGGCATAACTGATATAGATGAACAAAAACCTTGGCATCACTGATATTGGTGAACAAACCAATTCCTGGCATTGACATAGATGAACACAACTCTTGGCATCACTGACATAGTTGAACAAAACTCTTGGCATCACTGACAGATGAACAAGCCAATCATGGCATAATTGACATAGATGAACAAAACCCTTGGAACCACGGACTTTGATGAACAAAACTCATGGCATCACTGACAATAGGTGAACAAAACTATTGGCATCACTGACTTAGGTGAACAAAATTACCCTTGAGCTATCCAACAGATGGACAAAATAACTGTTGGCATCACTGACATAGATCAAGAAAACAAATCTTGTCAAATCCTCCTAGATAGAATTTAGGTGTAAAAATAATCCTTTTTATGAGTATTTTCTTACCATTATGTGTGCACAATACTCCATTCCAGAATACTATATATCATCAGTCCTACATAGTAGCCCATGAACAAATGGTACCGGTCCTTGACATCACTGATAAACGATGAGAAACAAGACAAGCCAAGGTTAGAATACATGTTACAACAAATTGCCGTCTAATTGGTTCAATGCTAAACAATCATCACCAGGATGTGCTTGTGTTAAATGATGAAGGAAATTGCCAATGGTAACAAACTGACAAGATATGCACTGGGACCATTGTTTAATTAGGGTTCAACAGTGTGCTCAAGGGTATTTCACTTATCTAATGATGAAATAAGATATGCTTGAAGAAGCCGTCCAAATAGTTTCCTTTGTTTGTGTCCACTCTATGGTAGATCACAACCATTAATGTCAGTGGTGTAACTAAACTCACTGGGACAAGTAAAACTTTTGCTGGGCATGTCATACTTAGGTTTCACTTTCACTGAATGATAAGTTCTTTTTTCAGAATATGTATTGTTTTAATATTATTATCGGAGCAGCGGTTCCTGAGATAAAGTGATTACAAGAAATAGCAATATGCATAGAACTGCAGAAGACAGACAAATGGATAACAAAAGAATGA
>JARFOD010120753.1:0-14544 GCA_031763545.1 Mopalia muscosa | reverse complement strand
GGGATTGAGTGACGGAAATACAAAAACCAGCTATATAATTTCGTATGAAAACGACCTGGAATAGACAACATCAGGTCATGGGGCAATGAACGTCCAATTAGAAATAGAACATTTAAGAAACTTGTTGAGTTATATTATTTGTTTTACTGTATATTTATAAGGGTGAAGGGACGAATTTATATAACTGGTGGTTGATGTTGTGATTAGAAGTGCCAGCCCGGCCCACACATACAGGTGGTGGACTCATCATAGAGTACCAAACCCCTGTATGTGAGGCGGTAGGCCTGAACGCTGACATTTCTTATCAGACCCTGTACTCCCGTCACTCGATACACTGTGAGGTCGATATCGCCATCGACCTCAATCTAAGCCATTATTGTAGCGGACTGGGCAGTGATTTTAGTTGGTCCGTACTGAGTCTTCACGGTATACCATTTGATGGAGGTTTTCGGAATTCTGAAGGACTGGAAGATTACCACCACTACTTGGCTGAGGGCCTGTAAAGATTTGGTAACGGGGCCCATAATCGTTTTATCAAAAGGTCCTTCTTGTTTTGGTGATTCCTGCAAAAAACAAAATCAAAAGTGGTAAAATTAACTGGTTTCAGCTACATGTACATGTCAGATATAGAAAATACAAATTTCTCAACTGTAAATGGGAACAGCATACAAATCGAGTTGTGAAAGAAGCTAAAAATAATCTAAGCCATTAAAAGTCAGTTACATGAAACCCCAAACGAAAAATAAACAAGAACATCAACTCATTACGATATTGGCGTAAAGTTTCCTTAAATCTTCCTTCAGCCAGAAGAAACAAACGATTGTATCATATTAGGCTACAAGTCCGCATTTTTAACAAACAATGCAGAGGACTGCGGACTATATGGCAGTTTACTGACTGATCAGTCCATAAACTGCCATTTGATCCCCAGCCCCCTGCATTATTTGTTACATTATGCCGAATTTCCGAAATTTTCTGTAAGTTACTGATGAGAGAAACAAATGTCTCCGTTATTGTTCAAATGATATTCACAATGACCTGCCCAGTGTTTACAGTGGAGAGTGCTACAAAGGGAAGTAACTAAAAATCATTGCGGGCCACTATAATGTAGCGGGCCTATATCGCAAAAAAAAAAAAAAAAAAAAAAATGACCACAACAAATATATGGAAACAATAGGGAGAAATATAAATGAGTTATAAAGTTGAGAACCGGCATTACTTGAGGACCGGCTTATATAACCTTATTATTTTTTTATGGATAAAATGTAGTCAGAAACAGGGGCATGGTGAACTATATGGTCTAATTGGTATATTTTATTGTTTAGTGACTAGAACAAGATTATAGTTGATCTTGGCCCATATTGATAAATATTCTCAAGTATCGCTTTAAGTTAAGTAATATTGAACCAAATTTAAGCTTTCTATTTTCCATGGAAAAAAGCTAGATGTGAAATAATTAAGTTCACGTTTAATAATTTTTACTCGGAACCTTTTATAGAAGTTTAAAGAAAGTTAAACGTATTGGTTTTAATGAATTTAAAACTGTGCTTGGAAATTCGCCAAAGTTTTCTCAGCTTTATGAAAAACTTAAGTAGCTCTATGAATACAGCCCCTGAATACGGTCTCTGTTCTTGGCTATCTTATCTGTGCTTAATATATCCGGTATCGACAATATGACAATTAGCCATGGCTCTTAAAGAATAGTTTAAATTTCGACATAATTAAATTCTGGGATGTTCACAGTTTAAAAATTATCACCCGTAGCACCTGGTTTGATAACGGCTAAATAATACCTTTCCGTTGATAGTAAGCGCGTTAGATCTCATTTCTTCAGCATAACAATTTTGTTTTAATGTGGGTTCTGTATTTAATCGTATGTGTACATATGGTGCTTTAAGTGGCATTTATAACATTGATTTCAGTGTAAGTCTTAGCTTACGAAATTCTCTGAATAAAGGAGAAGTTCTAATTGAGGGAACGAAATCCTTAATTTCCGACTGACATAAAATAACTTTTATAAGTTTTATTTATAGCCAAATGAAACATATTATTCTAAACTAACGCCAACTGGTCCAACTGTTAACCCAGTTAAAAATAATCTAGGTAATTTGACGACTTACTGAGGACCGGAATATTTCCTCTAAATTATTCTCAACCGTTTTGTTGCAGACGTTGTTGTTGTTCCTGTTCTGCGAGAAGTGGTCTGTAACAGAGCGTTTCATATATTTGTTCAATAGTAGCTTACAATGTTTTCTACAGCACACATTTTGGGAGACAAACACGATATTATATACGTACCGATGCTATGTTCACTTTTTCTACTAAAGTATCTAAAACATTTTCAAATGCAGTAGTATTTCTTTTGTAAAAGAAAATTCCAAAATATGATATGATAGTCAGATATCTGCAGGATGAGAAGAAATTTGAAGTCATCGTGTCAACGTCTCTAAATCATTCTCAAATCATTGCTGCTTAAATTCTAATAGAAAATTCCCAATCGATGTTATATCTTCAAGACCAAAAGAACCTGGTGTAAAAACTTGCTCTTCATACTTCCTCAGACGATAGGATTGATTTTATTTTCACTCACGTTTCATATTGTCCAGCAGAATTTGTAATGGCTTATCCCGTCTCGTTTGCTTCCTGAATATAGATTCGGTTGAACAACTTCGTTTCACTGTGGATAGAGACCATATAGCTTACACAATTTATCTGCCACATGAGAGAAAAATGACACCGCGTTATTGTTTATTTGCTTGTGAAATTTAAAATAATTTTCATATTTATCTGTACCATAAGTGGATATAAATTATATTCTTACCTAGGCTATTCTTACCTTTTAAATAACGTTATACTTACCAGATAAATATTCAAATTTTAACTGTTCTGTTTTTGAGAAAAATTAGATTATATGTATGGAAAATTACATTAGAAGTTTTTTTTAACGAATTACAGAAAGATCTTGTTAGAAACTGGAGGCCAATCATGTTCTCTTTCTTTTCATAATCTTAAGGTGTGTAACTGTTTGACACTCATTGAACTATTAACCAATTCCAGGATTTTACATCAAAACATTTTATCCTTTCCTTTCATTTATAGGAGAAATGTATACATACTTTTTTCAGATTTATTTTCCAACCCACTGTTACCTGTACAATGGTAATTAATCTTACCTGTATCGGGGATGACTGGGTCTTTAAGAGCGATATATTTTATTGACCAAAAGAGATACAATAATGCTGGAGCTAAAACATAAAATATCCAAACATTAAATCATTAATAACACGCTAGATCTCCATTGGAAGTAATTCATTATTTCCATTTGTGAAATATTAATCACTTGCTGTTATTTGCAATGTTTTGTTTTACACACTTATGAAATATTAAATTATGTATGGTCCCTTTATTCTAATCTTATAACTGATCACTTTATTTGTCTAATCGCCATTTAATAACACCAACGATATAACAATACCATCTGATAATTTACACACTATCATCTGCCTAAAGTTACATTGCGTTCAGCCGCATATAGACCAGGTTGTATTTATGCAGCATTCTCCGGAAAATGTTATTGATATGAAGAGGATGGAATAATATCAGTTAACTTTAACACTATAATGGCGCTGTCATTCGTCAAATGGAATATCTTCAATATGTTCACATGGCGATTGACCATGTTGCTTGACATCGAAGAACCTCACCTGTTTTCTTTATTTCGGTTGTTGCTAAAACCAAAGAATTGTTGGCCGGGCTTGAAATTTGAGGAGCACAAGTCGAGCTTTTTATACCGACCCCCACGTTGTCGTTGACTTGCTGATCATGCTTGCTCCCTGAAATAATGAAATGTTGTACATGCCCACACTACTGATTAACTGATTGATTGACTTAGGTATTTCTTCGTGAATTTTGTCATCTGGTTTTGTCATTTGTTCACGTCAGTATCAGTTCAAGTAGTGTCTAAGTAAATTGTGGTTAAAATGAGTAGGTAACAAAGAAAGCTAATCTTAGATAAGACCATCCTGACCAATCAGATCTTTGGACTCTTTGTTGGATGGCTGGTCAGTCACTTGATTGGGTTAACACTGCACATTTATCTTTTAATATCTCTCCGAACACTTCTAGCTGTGACGAGCTGATTGTTTTTCATGAATAAACTGATTCGGCGATTCTTCAAAACATTTATAAGATATATTTTTAACTGATTGATTTACGTCAGTTGAACAGTGAGCAAAACATATACGATATTCGTGAAAAGAATAGTGTACTCGCACTTCAATCTGAACATAATGCCATTAAATCACATTGATATTTGACTTACCATTTTTCAAGACTTTCCTCGGTGGACAATCTTTACCTCTCACTGCTGGAAAAATACAAAGGTATGACTCAATTGTTATAAGCAAAACCGGGTTTAATTTTTTTTATAAAATATTGTCAAATTTAAAACCAATAAGGCTTATATGAAGATGTAAAACAATTTTGCAACAAAGGCAGACGTTGTCATTTTGTGAAAACTTTGAAAATAAAAATGTACACGAAATGGAGTACTCTACGATTAATATTTTGATTGTGATTTTAATTGTTTGCTATGCCTATGAATAGACTGATATCGAATACATTTAACTCATATTCTGCTAAATTTTTCATGATAATGTTGACAATAGATTTAGAATGCCTCTTAAGCAAATCAACTCACGTTTTCGTATTTCCAGCGATCCGAAGCAAAACACAATCACCACACAAAAAATCATATAATTGTGTAACATGTTAACGTTTTCTGAAAGATAAGACAAATCATGTTACTGGGACGGGATGATAAATATTTGGGAAATATATTAAAAATTCACCCAATGTCTCCTTTTTTTCAATTTACAAACATCATAGTTAATTAAGTGCGTACAAGATTGAATATCTAAAACCAGTATTTACTTTCTGATCAATCCAAATCAATGTCATCCCAAACTAACAAGTAAAATCAAATTAGTCGATCAGTTAATGCCAACCGATAGATCCATATTGGTCAATCAACAAGTATTTAACAATCGACCCAAATCCTTTAATCAACACATGTTAGACGATCCACTCGTATTGATGAATCAACTCATATATCACTCAACCAATCCATTTTGATCAAATAACCAAGTCATATTGATAAGTCAACCCATATTGATAAGTATAAACCATATTGATAAGTAAAACCATATTTCTCAGTCTACAATATTGATCAGTCAACCAATATTAATCAATCGACCAAATAATCAATTATAAGCTATATAGTTAAATAATTGCAAATGAATCAATCAGCTTACATTAAGTTAACTAAAGGTTAATTAACGTCAACCGTAAGTATTAATCACTTTTATTTGTCAACCCATGAATGAAATTGTGTGGGTCAACCAACTAAAATAGAACAAAAAGAAGACGAAATAAATAATGAGCAACATTATCCACATACCGGCCATATCCGGGCTGGTTAATTGGCAGAGTGGTCTCCACCATGGTGCCTCAGGGGGATGGTATCCAAGGTACCCCAGAATGGTTACTTTTACCCTCTCAGGTAAAGTTGGTTGATCTCGTTGACATTTTGAAAGTAAAAATCAGATCGCCAATAAAGTAAATTTATAAGAGTGACAGTTGGCAAGTATATCTCTGTATTATCTTTACTGTGTTAAGGCCCTTATCTGTTGACAATGCTGTATATCTGTATTATTTTCCCCTAGTAGACAGTAAGTTAACATCGTGGAAGGGGAAGCATTGTGTTTGAGGTTTAATAAGATAGATTTAATATAGTCTAGTGGTAGTCTAGTGGTAGGGCATGATTTGATATATGTGTTTACTGCCGATGTTGAAATTTACCAACATAGTTATACAATTTCTGGATAACCACTTCTTGTTTTGTGATAGAACACAACGTTTGGATACATATGCCTCTATCTTAATGAGGTGTAAATAGATTAAAAGATACAGACATATATATTGAAACCTTATGTTCTGTCACAAAACAAGAAGTGGTTATCCAGAAATTGTATAATAATGTTACTCGACTTCTAAATGTCGTTCAAAACTTTTTTGCCAAAATGTCTAAATCTTTTACTGAATTGCACATTGGTCAATGTAATAGTATAAAACAAAGGTTTTCAGTTCGGACTTAAGTCTGCAAGTTTATATGCTTAGCCTAATATAAAGGCTAAGGTATAGGCTAAGGTAGTATTATGTACTTACTTGTCCTTAAAAGTATCGACACTAACTTCTATTAACCAAAAGGTAGCGCTTAAAGCGAATATATACGCCGCAAACGTGAACAACTTCATAGCTGGTTGACGTTTGGAACAATATTTTACCAGCGTGATTGTGATGTATTGCGTCAATATAATACCATTTGATTGTGATGTAGCGTGCTTGTGACGTTGATGGTCACAACGTTTCCATTGTTTATTTACCATAAAAATTAAAGATGGCGTTATGCTACAAGGACCGATGACGGAGATCAATTGTTACGCAACGTTATCTAGCAGTGCATTAACCAAAGTCCATGCTCAAAAACCAGTCTTTGACACAATATAAGAAATAATGTTCACTCCGCTGCCGTCTATTACAGCTTTTAGGAGGAGATCGAGGTGACCCTGAGGTCGGTCAGACGTATTTTCAGGGCATGGTAAATCTGTTGTAATTTTGTTGTCATCCTGTATCTTTATGTTATGCTATCGGTGTAATTGTTGTCTGGATGTGTTTAGCTTTGTATATAACTGGTTATTTTTTTTTTGTGTTCGTGTGTATTTAGTACATTTTTTGGGGGGGTTCTCTTTGCCATTGAAGCTTAACTTTGTTATTGTTTTCTTGTTGTTGTAAATGAAGTTGTGTTATTGGAGGTGTGATTTCCGTCAGTGCCTCTGTAACGCCGTTTGCTTTGTATTTATTATTGCTCTTTATGTTATTAGTGTTAGTATAATTAGTTACATGTTTAGTATCCTGTATTTGCACTGTGTTATTTCCGCACTCCATGTATAGGGCCTCTTTTGTCTGATTCCCCTACCCTGAGTCGCCCCAGGGTTGTCCTATCAATAACTGTCTTGTATTAATCCACCCTGTCTTTAGCACATAGTTAAGATGGACGAGGAAGATGACGGCAATATGGAAGGTGTAGACGCCCCGTATTCTCCCCGGGGTAAAGGATGAGAAAGAGATCGATCAGACAGTACAAACAGAGGGTCTGTGGAAAAGTCGAGGACAGCTGCCAGTTTTAGTCTTCCAGAAAATCAAGCTAAGAGTACAAATGTTATTATGTCAGGAAACGTGCCAATATCAAGCTTTTAGTCTTATAAAATGTGCAGAGGCCTTACACAAGACTATTGGAACAGACGATTGTAATCAATGGTGTCAGTGAAGATATGAATGAAACTGAAATATTGTCAGCCCTTAAATATAATAAATATATTAATGTCTAACATCTAACTATAAAGGTAAAGCCAAAACCCCAAAATCGTACATGGTTTTCCATTTTGATAGACCCCCCTTTCAACAGAAGTGGTATTGGAATACCAAGGTTTCTCAAGTAAGTTGTATATCCCTCCTGTAATTAAATGTTTTAATTGCCAGCGATTCATTACAAAGCGTCACAGTGTAGAGGTTAATTGAGAGGTGTTAGATGTGACGAGAATCGTTAATATAATCGGTGCCCAAATAGAGAGACACCAAAATGTGCAAATTGTGGTGGGGCCTATATTGCTGCATATGGTGGGTGCCCTGTGCACAAAAGAAGCCGCTATTTTCTGAAGCCCCACCTGGTTATGTGGTATTAGGAACTGACCGAGTATCTCATTCTATAAGGAGGTCTGGTCCCATTTATCCAACAAGATATTTCAGACACTGAGATTATTTTACCCCAGTTATCTTCTATAGAACTCAAGCTTTTCAAATTTCAGTTTAAAATGGCAAACTTATCAATGTTGTAAATGTGTATAATCCCTTTAGCGAAATTCAAAGATGTGATTTAAATAGGTTGCTATATAGTAATTTAATGATATATCATTTGTAATTTGTGGTGATTTTCATGCTCACAATATAATGTGGGGAAGTACCTCTACAAGCAAAAGTGGTAACATTATTGGGGAATTTTTTAATGATAATGATATGGTTATTTTGAATGACTGTTCAGGTAATTGGTCAATGTGAGATTTGACAATATGCTCTCGTGACATAAGCTGTTCGGCTGTCTGGCCAGTAGATCACTCGGCCCCGTGTGCTAGTGATCACTACCCAGTTCTCAACTTCTCACCTCGTTTGGTGTCTCTGTACATAACAATCATTTAGGTAATCCCCCCAGATGGAACATAAAACAAGCAATTTGGGATCATTTTGATAAAATAGAAAGCAAGCAAAAAAAAATTGTGTAGAGAGATTATGTTTTTTAGTAAAGTCGGTTTTGATGAAATGACTGTAAATGACGGTCGAGCTAAATCAGTCTCTTCATACTTGTAAAGACTCTTCTCCTGGTTCAGACGGAGTTTATTTTTCCATGCTGCAATACTTGCCTTAGCAATCTCTTAATATGCTACTCGGTTTTTATAATATGATATGGACAACTATGCGATTACCTTCATATTGGAAGAAAGCAATTGTTATCCCAGTTCTTAAGCCAGGTAAAGATGCATCTGTACCTTCATCGTATAGACCTATAGCCCTGACTTCTTGTCTTTGTAAAATGGTAAACTCAAGATTATTCTGGCATAGTCACAAAGTGGTTTCTGAAGTAAGCGAAGTACCACTGACCATCTGGTTACTCTGGAAACAACGCTCATTGTCAAATAAAGAATATGTTTTAGCTGTGTTTCTGGATTTGGGCTATGAAAGGGTTCCGAGGTCTAGGGTTTAGGCCTAAATGAAATTACAAGCTTTTGAGATCAATGGTCGGACTTTAAGATGGATTAAAGATTTTCTTATCAGAAGGATCAATTTAAGTTTGCATTGGTCACAACACGTCACGTGTCACCCAGGGAAGTGTCATTTCGCCTACTCTTTTCCATACAGCAATCAATGATTTACCATCTGTACTTTTCCTAAGGTTAACTGCTGTCTGTTTCAGACGATAAAGCTATGTGGTTTAACTACAGAAATTTTAATGTTGCTAGGCGTTATATACAAGAAGCGCTCCATGACATTGTGCGGTTGAGTAAGCTGTTGGGATTCAAGTTTCCTGGCACTAAAACAGAAGCTGTTGTTTTTACCAAAAGAATAATTCAGTCTCCTGTTGAGTTAACTTTGGACGCGTTTCCACCAAAGTGTCAAACTCCTTTCGGTTTCTAGGTCCAACGTTCGATAGACGCCTGGCGTGAAAGGAACATATTAATGTATTAGGTGTCAGAAGATTTTGAATCCGCTGCGACTGTATTAGGCAAGTCATGAAGTGTGGATAAGTATTCCTTGCTTAACAGGGCGTTGACAAGGTATTGCATCAGTGGTGGCGCCAAAGGGAGGCTGAATCACCCCTCCCCCAACTTTAGCCCCAACCACCCCTTCAGTCTCAACACTTTTGGGAAATTAAAAAAATCTTAAAAGCTATAAAATGTTGAACACATCTTTTCACAGGGTAATATATTTTGTGTGTTTTGCACATTTTTTGCATGAAAGTTAAAGCTGAAAAAAGTAACTTTATGTGAATGTCAAATGGACCAACACAGCAACATTTGAACGAAGAATAGTCAATCGATACCATACTTCATATCCAGTTGAGCACAGTTTAATAGCCTACATATTCAATGTTGTTGCTGCTTGTCAACGTCAAAGCTTTCTGTTGGTACATATTTTAAGAATTGGAATTTCAAAGAAATAAAATTAACTTATATATTTTAATTAATTATAATGACTTTCCGGCCACATGTGAGTACATTTTTTATCAATTAATTATTGCTCATTTGAATAAAAAATAGTCTTAATTATAAAGTTAAATATAAATAACATATGTACTTTCAATTTGTAAACTAATTTATATTTTCAAAATAATAATTATTTATGAAAGTTACATTATTTTACAACTCGCACTTATTTTACAGCAGCAGGGGATACACATATGGCAAGCAACAACACAAACAGCAGATATATATAGGTCATTGGGTGCACACTGCCAAAAGTCCAACATTCAAACACTGAAACAGCCAACAATACAAATCCATACATTCTTGTGACAAATAAAGAGTGAGTATTATATGAGGTGGCGGTTTTATTCTTATTCAGTATTTTAAATGTAGTCTACGTCATGTTATTTTCACTATAAATCTTTATAGACCATATCCCAGGCGATTCAGACGTAGTAATGCTCTCTACAGACTCTGTTGCAATTGTAGGCTTATAACACACATGTAATTTCCCTGATTTATTCTTCATTAAGAAATAACAAATGCTTTGCGAAATGCAGAGGGAGGATGTCCTTCTGATCAGATTGCTCTTTTAGGAAAAATCATTAACGCTAAATACAGTCTGTTAGGGAGAAGTCAGTGATTGAGGCCATGGATGCTTTTATTTTACATATCTACAAAAGAGTTCCACTCACCTTTATATTTTACATAAATGAAAAAGATTTCCACATATGTTGAATAAAGGCTTATTTTAGATATGTAGAATTGTATTTCACATATGTTGAATTCTTTTTTACATATTTTGAATTCTTTTTTACATAAGTGAAATTATTTTCAACAGATGTAAAATAAATAATTAATTTTACATATGTGGTAAAGACTTTCACACCTTGACATTCTTTTTCACTTATGTAAAATTCGCCGTTTTATCACTTCTAGCTGCATTCTACATAAGTTGAATTCTTTCCACACATGTTGAATGATTTTCCATATATGTGAAATCTATTCCACATATATGTAAAATAAAGTCATTTATTGTTGAAAAGAATTTCACCATTCATTGTTCGTGCTCAGCACATATGTCGGAATACTGGAGCTAATCTTCTGTCTATTGAGAAAGTTACACATTTCTCCGTTTCCTTCGTGCAAAATTTGCCCTCCACAAATACCATATGACCTTGGTAGTAAAGGCAGATTTACCTCTAATATTTAAGACGTGCTCACTTGACCACATTTACAATCACTGGTCTCAGTGCTTACATGTCTTTATAGATGCCTCAAAATGTCCAGTCCTGTAGAACGAGGGCAGCTTTTTATGTGTCGGATCTAAAATATAGTAAATAAGCTAGACCCTCTCATCCCTATCGCTCATAGATCCCTATGTTTTTCATAGCTGAATTATTTCCCATTCTCTTTTCATTACGTTTTATAGTAGACCGTATGTGATGAATGTCATGCTGAGGAATCAATTCATCATTTTTGTTTGAGTGTAACAGATATCAATTGTAACAGATATCGATTGTAACAGATATCGATTGTAACAGATATCGATTGTAACAGATATTGAATGTTGAGATACTAATATTATTCAGACTGGTGTACTTTATCCATCAATGAGTTTTTAAGCCACCAAAAAATGTTAATAAAGTTATTGAGGCTTTTTTTCTAGATTTGTATTAAAATCTAACAGATTTGTATTAAAATCTCACTGATTTGTATTAAAATCTCACAGATTTGTATTAAAATCTCACAGATTTGTATTAAAATCTCACTGATTTGTATTTAAATATCACAGATTTGTATTAAAATCTCACAGATTTGTATTAAAATCTCACTGATTTGTATTAAAATCTCACAGATTTGTATTAAAATCTCACTGATTTGTATTAAAATATCACAGATTTGCATATTTTCTATACACAAAAGCTGACCGATTGACCAGATAATCAGATTAAACGCTGGGAGACAGAGGTGTGAAGTTAATTTAGTTTTCTAGATTTGTATTAAAATCTCACAGATTTCCATATTTTCTAGACACATGTTATTTATTTATTTTTTATTTAGTATCCAACTCCGTGTCTTTTAAAATTATTTGTGATATATTTTAATGGTATTGCTGATGTTAATGTCTGAATGAATTATATGGTAACTTAAATAAGACCCTGTATGGAAGCTTTCAGTTATGTATATTTATTACAGGCCCAATGTATATTAGTTTTTGGTCCACATCATTCAATTGAATGAAGCCACCATTATACTCAATAACTAAGTAACTCTACTGTCCCCCTAAAACTTTAAGTCATACCGGTAGTGTGGGTGCGCTCATGACCCCATGCGTTCTTGTCCACATGTGTGCGTGCTTAAGATAAACTTTAGAAAATTGCATTTTTTTTGTTCTGGTTACACTGTATCTTAAGAACTTGGGATATATCTGTTCGTTTATATGGATTGAATAACGCCAAAAAATTTGCCACCTTGCTTGTTACGAATTGGTCAATAGTTTTTCGGCTAAACATGTTTTGTCTTTTTCAATCTCATTCAAGTCAATTACTTGAAAATGTTTTATTTATTTGTGAATCGGTCTAACACTTTAAACATGTTCAAAAAACTCTATTCAACTGTTATCTCATTCATCTTATGCGGTTCAGCTATCGATTCGTCTTTAGGTAAGTGTGAACTAACGAACCAACCGAGGCTAAACGATTAGGACCTTTGGGAGGAGATTTCTTACAATGCTGGACAATTCTTCTTTCTAGCAACCGCTTACACGCACTGCTTTTATTCTGTCTCAGCTTTCTTGGTGTTAAAGCCGCGGCGCCAGTTCTCCACAACGTTTTGGAAACACTATAATTTATAGATAAGCTATTCTTACAGGCACGTTTGGGCAACTACAACTTTAATAGTTGACCAACATCAGGAATGAAAATAATAATCACATTATTTACATCTAATTATTTCTCTGTTTAAGTTACCAAAACCTAATTTATTGGTTTAAATAAACAGCCACTTTTTCAAATGTATTTTTAAATTTAAGGTATGTTTCTAACGTTAGAGAAGAATATGTTGAATCAAGGCATATTCTTTCACAATAAGAACCGTGAAGTGGCATTTCGTGTCGTTCTGGATTTAAACCCAGCTATCTTCGATTGATGCCCTGTCATATGAATAGCTGTAATTTGAGTAACCAATCTCAGGAGACGATCTATACGCATTGTCTTAGGTCCAGTTTGACGGCTGAAAACAAAAACGTTACATCCATGACTAAAAACAACATTTGTTACTTAAGCAAGTTAATGACTTTGTTTTATAGAAGTACAAGGATTGCCAATGGCCGAAGTTTTTTTCAAACACTTTGTACAACAGACAATTTTACTAACCTTAAAATAAACAATGAGTGTTGACTTTTTTCTGATGATGCTACCAAAATCAAACAAGTCGTCAGATGTACACGATACGGTAAAGCACAAAAGTGATTCTGAATACTAGTAGTTTCGTTATTATGGAAATTTCAAATACGGTTAACTAAACAGTTTATCCGAGTTAATGGTTAAATACAAATGATGAATTCATGCAGATAGAGGCGAATATTCCTGTAACTTAAACAATCTGAGTGATTCAGTACACACAAGCGACGAATAATCCGGTAACTTAAACTATGTGAGTGATTCAGTACCGACAGGCAACGAATAATCTGTAACTTAAACTATCTGAGTGATTCAGTACACACAAACGACGAATAATCCGGTAACTTAAACTATTTGAGTAAACCCCTAATTGCGACATCTCCAACATTCCCCTAAATGCCACATTCCCAACATTCCCCTAATGGCCACATCCCCAACATTCCCCTAATTGCCACATCCACAAAATTCCCCTAATTGTCACATCCCCAACATTCCCCTAATTGCCACATTCCCAACATTCCCCTAATTGCCACATCCCCAACATTCCCCTAATTTCCACATCACCAACATTCCCTAATTGCCACACCTCCAACATTCCCCTAATTGCCACATCCACAACATTCCCCTAATTGCCACATCCCCAACATTCACCTAATTGCCACATCCCCAACATTCCCCTAATTGCCACATTCCCTTATTGCCACATCTCCAACATTCCCCTTATTGCCACATCCACAACATTCCCCTAATTGCCACATCCACAACATTTACCTAATTGCCACATCCCCAACATTCCCCTAATTGCCACATCACCAACATTTCCCTAATTGCCACATCCACAACATTCCCCTAATTGCCACATCCCCAACATTCCCGTCATTGCCACCTCCACAACATTCCTGTAATTGCCACATCCACAACATTCCTGTAATTGCCACATCCCCAACATTTACCTAATTGCCACATCCACAACATTCCCCTAATTGCCACATCCCCAACATTTCCCTAATTGCCACATCCAAAACATTCCCCTAATTGCCACATCCCCAACATTCCCTTAATTGCCACATCCCCAACATTCCCCTAATTGCCACATCCACAACATTCCCCTAATTGCCACATCCACAACATTCCCCAAATCGCCACATTCCCAACATTCCCCTAATCGCCACATCCCCAACATTCCCCTAATTGCCCCATCCACAACATTCCCCTAATAGCCACATCCACAACATTCCCCTAATTGCCCCATAAACAACATTCCCCAAAAAGCCACATCCCCAACA
>JARFOD010120742.1:0-14544 GCA_031763545.1 Mopalia muscosa | reverse complement strand
GGACAATCCGTCGTCATATAAGTGAAATACCCTTGAGTATGACGTTAAACACCAATCAAACAAACAAACAAACAAATCCTGCAAAGTACATCTTAAGCCAATTTTCTGGGACCTATACTGTTGATTAACCATGTACAATCCTCTGCAAAATTGTATCTCCTACTTAATTTATTGTGAATTTGTACATGTATAGGATAGGAATAGGAATTTTGTATTTTCTGATGTAGTTATTTTTTTTTTTATATAATTTCAGGTGAACATGAGGTAGGAGGAGCCACAAGTCCAAAGACATACACCAGAATAATTCCATCTCATGTGTATGACATTCAACCACATGAAATAACAGCGACTGACCATGTGGCAAAGAGTGATCCCAAACTTTCCAGCCAATCCTGTGACATGCTGAAAGCCAGGGTCAATCAAAAATCTGTGAATTTAAACGAGGAACGGCAAAGAGATTATGATTGGTTAAAGTCTCAGTGCGAGAAAGCCATGAATGAACTCCAGTCTCTAAAACGGCAACATGGCGACACTGTCAAACGGTGCGACCAGGCCATGAAGGAGGCAGATTTTTACCGCCGAAATTACAAATCTGGTGTAAATAAACTGGATCAAGCGACAGAGGAAATTGACTCTGTGAAAACTCGTTGTACTGAGGTGATCCAAGAGAAAAGTAAACTAAGCCAGGAGTTGGCTGAGTTACGGAGACTACATGAGGAAGATAAAAGTGAAATTGCTGAGCTTTTGAAGGTACAAAGAGATGTGATGATAAATGAAGGAGCTTCTAGTGAAGTGTTAAAACTGTATGACTCTGCTCAGGATAAGTATGAAGGTGTGAGAAAAGATTATGACAATCTCCAGAAACAATTTTCAGACCAGCTCATTGAATACAGTGCTGCAGCAAACAAATTAGAATTAGCAATGGAGGAAAATGCTCAGCTTAAAAAGCAGTATGAGGATGCAATAAGTGAAAGGAATTGTGCTTTAAGGGAACAAAATGGACTGAAACAGCAATGCACTGCAGCCATTAGAAACTGGGATATTGCTATTCAGGAGAGAAATAAAATTAAGATAGATTTTGAAAACACCAAGCTTCAGGAGGACACCTTAGCCAAAGAACTGCAACAGATTGTACATGGACAGCTAAAAACAAAGCAGGATTACGAGAGAGTTTGTGAAGAGCGCAATGCCGCTTTACATGAGTATAAGTTAGTGATGTCTGAACGGGATTCAGTTCACACAGAAATAGAACAGTTACAGGATCGCCTTCAAGAAGCTGTGAAAGATGTGGAGAATCTGAGAGTTGACAAGAAAACGCTGCAAGATGAAAGTGAATCGTTACGTCGCGAAATCAATTGTGCTCTCCAGGACCGTGATAAAGCATTGAAAGAAATTAATGATCTGCGTGATAAATATGGTGACATTTGTTGTGAGAAGAATGAAGTTCTGAAAGAACGGGATGAATTCCGTAAAGACTATTATATGGTGGCACAAGAACGAGACGTGGCTCGGCATGAACGTCAGGAGGCCCTTGTGCACAGAGACCAAATCTTACGAGAGACTTATGAGAAAACTGCTCGAGAAAAAGCGGAAGAGATGGAGCTAGTAGCAAAGGAAACCGAAGCCTTGAAGAAATATATTGAAAAATTGCAACAAGATTGTTTAGGTACATGCTAATTTATCTTTACCTTTAAACAGCTGACACATATTCATGCTTATATATGCTTGTAATGTATGTGTGGTATCTTTGGCTTCAGACAGTGTTGTCCCTATGTAGTTTTCTAACATAGCAGAAGACTTCACAATTCATGGTAAGGCCTGTAGCTGTGGCTTAGTGGGCAGCATGTGAACTTACTAATATTACTCCAATGTATCGTTCACTGGCTCGAGTCTGTCTGAAGATGACCAAACAAACTAGCACATTTTGTGGAGGCTATTTATTTCAATTACTGTGAGAGTAAATCACTTTTATGTAAGTGAAATATTTTGTTAGCATGTCATAAAAGACAGTATTCAATCATTCTTCTATATTTCTGCAATATACCAGTAGATGACAACTGAATAGTTAACTCACAGCACTGTTTAAAAACAAATTGGAAGTTTCTCATTTGCTTAGCTTTGTTGTATCATGCATTAAATGTATAATATTTGATCTCCTTTCTATATGTATAACCTTTGTCCTCACACAGACTCTGTTCAGGAAGCTGACATTGCCAAAAAGCGGAGGGACTGGGCATTTGGAGAACGGGACAAAATTGTCCAGGAACGTGAAAGTATTAGAACCCTATGTGATAAATTACGGAGAGAACGAGACCGTGCTGTCAGTGATCTCGCTCAGGCTCTTCGTGATTCTGATGATCTCAAAAAACAGAAGAATGAAACGTACAAGGAACTAAAGGATATAAGGTACTAGCCAAATGAAAGGCTATTTGATAAATAATATAAGACAGCCATCAAATTAAACAAGTATGAAACCAACACTGGATATGATGGATTAAAAGAGAGATACAAATGTAATGGGTCTCTTGAGAAAAATAAATCCCCTCCAACTTACAGGTTTCGTATGCAAATGATTTTTATAAATTCGCCCCGTGAGGGAGCGGGTGGGCCTTGGCCTGCAGAATACTCTCTCGGCTTCCTCGGTCGATCGTAAGAAGCGAGAACAGAGGTTGCTTTCTGTTGCCCTGGTGTTCGCAGGGCTAAAGGGTAATGGAGAGCAGATTTGTTTGTGATGTTCTACATTTGTGTCCGTCGTCATATAAGTGAAATACCCTTGAGTACGACGTTAAACACCAATCAAACAAACAAACAATTTTTATAAATTCAAACATAGTATCCAATAAAGATTATTATTATTTTATTTGACTGATGATTGATTGTATTTTTGGTATTATTTTTTAGAGACCGGTATGAAACTTCTGTGGAGAATGATGTACATAAATCTCCATTGGTATCTGTTAGTCATAACCACAGCCGGGACTCCGCCATTGACGCTGATCTCCATGAATGGGAAACTGAAACATTAGAACTTGATCTGGTTAGTTCCTTGTACTGTTTTTTTGTTGTTTAAAAAATATTGAAAACGTGACCCTTTTATGGGTTTTTCTTGGAATTTCATGTCCATGTAGTGTAGTGATATTATACTTCTATTTATTTATTTTATTTATTTAATTTAAACCACACTTTCATTATTTCTCTCTGATAAAATTGAGGAATTAACTCACATGTTTTATCTCTGTTAAATATTCATAATTTGATGATTTTTTCAGGGTGACGTTAACCCAGAGGATTTAGGATTTGACCTTGTAGGGGGGAAGGCTGACCCACAGTTCCCCAATGACAACTCTCTGTTTATCAGCCATATTACGAAAGACAGTGCAGTGGATGGCAAACTTAAGTAAGTGACTATAAAATGTTCACATTGTAGTATTAAAGAGTTAATTTATTTCCTTCAAATTTATTGTTTTCTTTAAGTGGGAGGGATCTTCATTTTACCATTGGCCCTCTGGCTAACAGAAGTTTGTTTAAAGAGTAGCAAAACTGTACTTAGCACTTGAGGATTTGATTTCCATATCATGGAAATGCAGCTTGGTTATGCTAGTGTCATTTATTTATGGAATACACTGCCATCATTTATGTGAACACCCTTAAGCACAGCGTAAAGCACCAATCAATCAGTTTGCCCTTGTGTTCCTAAAACTATTGGACCAGACAGCCAAGTTTTCATGACATCTAGCACTATAAATTTTTACTATATCCCTTATTGCACCACGTTTTTTATTGTATGTACTGTGCTTGTCTAGGTGGTATTTGTAGCTTTGTTGGCAGTGATGTTGAATGTTGTTGTTTTTTTTTCAACTTTGTTCTTGTGTTCCATCACACGGATCAAATAACCTGAAGTGTGACCTAAGCTTATGCCCAAGCAACCACAAAGTGAGAAGTGAAACCTGTTGATAGTTATTTTAATGGTTATATTTGCAGATTAAATGATCTCTTGGTGAAGGTGAATAATGTTGATGTAACAAATGTGGAGAAACAAACAGCTTTCCAGGCTGTTCTCAATAACACTGGGGTCATCAATATGGTATGTACAACTTTAGAATGAGACAAAAACATTGATGAAAATTATATTTTAAAAAATACAGAGGGTGTTATTTTCTTGAAATGTTCCTACGGCTCTACTTTAGCAAAATCCATCTGATCATATTTTTGTCATATTGGACCAAATAGAAAAGGCACCGGAAAATCAAAAATAGCAAATACTTAGCAACAAAGATTATAAGACTGCTATATGAGAATACAAAGTTCAATCCACTGAAGTGTTACAGAAAACAGCCCCCACTGTGAAACAACTGGTCATAACTGGTCCAAAATTTAAACAAACTGAATTTATTGCCGCTCTAAACTTAATCTTTGAAACACTGCATGAAGGATTTAATTCAGTGGCTAGTTCATTGAACTTTTGTTTCCCCTTGGATGTTCCTCAGAGGTTTCCTCTTGGTTTTCCATCATATGTTTCCACCATAATATCAATATTTTCCATGGTTCACCAGTTGCCGTTAATTATACATGTGCATTTAAGCTTATGTAACCGTTTGTAATTTTTTTTTTTCTCAATATCCTCAAATGGGTTATATAAAATATGTAGTCAGTGTTAAATTTTAACAGACTTTGTCACCAACACAACAGCAATAGTGTCATGAGTATTGCAACATTGTTATAGTAAGGAGAACTTCCAAGTTACTATAAAAATATTTCAAATAAAAGGCAATATACTCCTATACTGTTTAAATAAAGGGGAGTAAGAAGTGGACAATCTGTCAATAATTGAAATGCTCTTGAGTGTGATGTTAAGTCCCCCATAAACAAGGGTGTGGACATCAATGTAACAATCATAACCTTTCCTGAAATGTTTTCTTTTGTAGGTTGTGAGAAGGAAAAAGTCCTCCAATAGAAGCTACCAGCCTGTTCAAATCAGTATTACTGTAGGAGGAAAGGGTAAATACATTACCAAAAATTCCAGTAACCAACTCGGATCAATAAAATTATAAAAACAAAAATAAGTGCTAAAACTATTATCATACTTTGCCATTTGAATATTTGTCCCCTATTTATTAGGCATAAATTTTGTTTCTTTTTATGCATATAAACTACATTTTTAATGTCAGAAACAAGTTCACAAGAAACGATTATGTAAGCAATTACCAGATGGTTTAATGAATTTGGTTTCTGGTTTATTAAAAATCGATAAGTCAGTTTTAGAGGTGATTAGCAAAGGCCCTTGGATTGGAGATGGAGTTTGTAAATGGCAGGCACAACTTCGTTGGTTTAGTATATTTTGTCAGGCTGGCAGCATGGTGACAATGTGACATCTTTACTATGTTGACATGTGACTTCCAAGACTTCAACAGGGGTGTAACTGTATATCAGTAATGACAGTCATTGTTCTAATATGTCCTATTTCCTGGTTTCCCTACTTCTGTCAGTATAAACCCAAAGGAAAAGAGAGCTCCATTGATCTTCAATTGAATCTTATAACAATGGAGCTGAATAGCTTAGTATACAATAATTGTAAGAAACTGTTTAAATGAGAAAATGGGTCTTATTTGTATCTATTCAGATCCTGGAATACAGTTGGAGAAAGGTGTTTTTGTCAATCGAATCTCACCTAATTCCACTATTGCCAAAGAGAGAGGCATCAATCTAGGAGACAGAATATTAGCAGTGAGTCACTATAAACAATTCAATTTCCTATGTGTATGCTCAAAATTTAATGTGCTAAATTTTTTTAAAAAATATTGTTTTAAAGATTGCCATTTTTATATGATAATGTCAATACATTTTTGGAACCTCGTTCTTGGTCCAAATATAGCATTAAATAGGTTTTTAAAATCTCTGATTAATATTAAGCAAACAAACGATTATTTTTTTAATAATATGACTTAGTATTGTGTTATTTGTAAAGCCTCAATCACTTTTTATGAAAGTTTATTAACAAGACATTGAGAAATGAAATAACCTGAGTAAACTTCAATCTAACAAACAATTATTTATTCAATAATATTAGTAAGAGTGTTGATGAAAGTCTGTTAACATGACATTTGGAAATGTGTGCAAAGTGAGCTACTGTCTGACACAAGAATACACAGGTATATTATAAGCCTATGTGCTCAATATCTGTTATACAATACATAATCAAACCTGTCGGTGCCAGACTACATGAAAAGATTTTCTGTCTGCCTCAGGTGAATGGTCAGTCTGTGGAAAAGATGACCATTCCAGCCGTATTGAAGATCTTGGGTGAATCATACGAGACGGTCCGTCTGGATATCTGGAAAGCCAGTTCCCCCTCAAGCTCTGCTGGTCCCTCCCCAACACCTGCCAACCAGACACCATCTAAAGAACTCCCATCAACACCACCCCTGATCAGGAAACCACCCGGTAAAAACCCCATGTGGGAGAGCACAGCTAATTGTGCATCAACAGAGAGTAAAAGCACAAGTAACTTGAAAGCCTTAAAATGTAGTGGATCTCAAACAGACAGCTTAGACAGTCCGTCCCCTCGTAAAAAACACCATGATCACAAAGATGATGGTAAAAGTCGTCATAGTTCACACCATGACTGGCGGATGTTTATTAAAAAGATCCTGCCAAAAAACCATGATGATCGTGAACGAGAGCGAATGAATAAAAGTAATAGTGGCATGTCACCAGAGGAAGAAAGTGTTATTGCTGAATTTGATAATGTGTTTCAAAATTATGAACAGGTGAAAACAAAACCTGCTAAACCACCTGATACAAAGAGTGATCTGAGTAATGGTGGCACATGGCCAAAGACACATCATGCTAAGTTAGATTTCCAGTGTCCAGGCACAGTGATGCAGTGCCAGCCAGGTCGAAGAGAGCGCAGGCGTTTACCCCCTGAGTTCATACATCCAAGAAAACATGGCAAAATTCCCCCTGAGCCTCCAGAAAGAACAAACTCCTCGTTGGATGCAACTTTCCGCCACAGTCCACAAAACTCTGATATCTCAGCCAAAAATAGTGCTTCTTCATTAGTGTCACCTCCAGGTGTCCGTCATCAACCTCTTATTTCTAGTCAAATTAAATTGCCAGTTTCTTCCTCTTACAGTAACAGTGTTCTGTTAAACACATCTCATGGTACCCATTATCCAGCTTATTCCACTCCAGTCCATTCTGTTGATGGGCCACCCACACATAGAGATCTCGTCTCGCTCTTTTTTGATAAAAAATTCAAAACAGCACGTCCCACTCCTGGTCGGGGTGATCGTCGTGGACACCTAGTCCCCAGTCATTACTCACTTCGAGACGGCCATACTGGCAGTAAACGCCCCCTTGATATCCAAATGTTTCACCCTTCCCATGGACTACCACACGCTCATCTCAGACCCACCATGTCACCCACTGATTTTATGCCTACTGGGTCAGACAGATCTCTCCCATTTGGACCACATCTCAACGGAAAAGCAACCTCACCTATCAACTTGCCATCCAGGTAAGCTGTTTTTTATTTGAGTTTTTTGTGTTATCAAAATACCTAGAAATACTGAGAGAATTGCTTTTAGCCTTAATATAAACTTTCACCCATCAGCATGTTGTATTCTAAAGTTACATGCATTTCATACAACAGTCAACATTTAACTTAAAACAAATCATAAGTTGAATTTGGTGTTGCCCTGGTGCTCTTAGAGCTAAGTGTCAACAAGAAGTCGATCTGTTTGTGGTGTATAATGTCTTGTCTTGTCTTGTTTGTTGCCAGTGGCTTTAAGGGTAGTTTTCATAACCCACTGGCCTGGTATGCCATTATACGAGGGAAATAACTTTAAGTGAGTAATCTTAACAAACACATTGTTTTGTGTTAATGTTATTGTGAACGTTTTATTTCAGCCCATCGTCATTCTCTAAGAGTGTTAATATGATGCCGCCATACTATCCTAATCATTACCCACTCAATAAGACACCCTCACCAGTCAACGGTCGCCAATTAACGAGTCCTTCCAGTAATGGTCCGCCATTGGTTAGTCCGTCAATGTCAAGCAGTTACTGTTCCTCTCCGCCGGGACCCATTCCCAGCCCATATTTCCGTGATCTCATCAGCCCTCCATTCACAGAACCTGACCGCTATCCTGCCTCTGTTGATAAACGGGTCACCATATCTCCATCCCCTTCACAACAGGTAAACTTCCCCTCTGTTATACTTTTGATAAGCCGTCACTGTATTTAACCAAATATCATCTACCTATTTAAACCCCCCTTAATTTGTCTCATTGATATTGTAATGGATTTTCCAATATACCACTGACAATAATATGTCCGCAGCAATCAAATGAATTACTAAGTCAGTTTTGTAAATGGTTAACAACTTAAAAAAAAAAAAAAACAGCCTGCAAACTCCATTGCCCACAGCAAGAAAAAATATTTTATAAAGCCTGTACCAGCATATGCATTTATTTGCCTGCCAATCACATAACAAAATGTTGTTTTCAATTCGTTTGTCATTATTCCTTATTCCATTATTCAATCTTAAGAAAACAGATTTCTAGAGTTATATAAGATCTCATGGTGTTAAATTTCTTATTTTTGTTTTGCCCATTCTACAGAGTAACATAGCGCTGGATCGCTGTACTCCGACACCTAGTGAAGACTTCCCATATGGCCATTTTTACCCTCGTCCATCACCGAATGTACGGCCTATCTCCAGTAATTATGATGGTCGATCCACAATACCAAGAAGACAAGAACGGATATATATTCCATCAAATACTAGTATGATTGCTAAGTCCTCTACAGGATCAATGGACTATGGTGAGAATTGGATGGACATAATTATATCTTTATTCAAGTTATTTTCCTTGTATTAAATTTATTAATAATCACAAGTGCGTTTAACACAATGTTTCCTCTTGGATTTCCACCCTTTTTAAGCAAAGAACAATATTATATGAAATGGATAATCTGTCATCATATAAGTGTGCCCTAGTGCCAGGTGCGACACAGGGAAATTGTTGTAGCATCTTTGACTCTAAATAGACTCACAATTTCTAATGACATCAGGGGTCTGTTCAGTGCTTGTCTTCTACCTATTCATGGCTCATTGCCATTGAACTCGTTTGTGGTTCATTCAGTCATTGAGCTGGGCAGCGGCTGTTGCTTAATGGTTAGCAAGTGTGCTTCCTAATACTACTCCAATGTACTGTTCACAGAATTGAGTCGATGTCTGTCAACTCTCAATATAAGTGAAATCCCCTCAAGTACGACATTAAACCCCAGACAAACAATCAATCAATCATGTATGGTTAGTGAAATAATTTTCCATATAAAACCCCTGTCAAACAAACTAACATTTTAGCACATGGTTTTGTGCATGTTTTATTGGTTGGATTTACTCAAATACAAATTTATGGTCATGTTACTCTTTTATATAACACTTAATTTAACTATCTTTTCATCGTTACTGTTTCAGTCCCTGAGCGTGGTAGTCCACTTTTTCCCATGGACATGTCGGAGAGAGCATCAAGCAGTTCCTTATCAAACTCCCTACCAGTCACCATGAAACCACGCAAGTAAGTAGCATCATCTGCTCATATGACATCAATGACACAAGACATATATACCAATTAATTTTCAGCTTATATCAGTTTCTAAGTCTTTACTATAAAGAGATTTTCACGTTGTCAAATTTTCTTAACAACTCTGTCTAAAAAAAGGTTTGGGAACCGAAAAACATATGGGCGCTCAAAATATTATATGCCCAAATTAAAAAATTAAAAAACGTAGAAGTACGGTACTACTTTTGGCAAGGACAGGATATATTCCTTTTAATATTATTGATATAATACTACTTAGTAATTTGAAACAAAGAATAATACAATTAGTTCTATTGACCATTCATAACTCTATTGTTTGAATTTATTTTCCAGACCCCTGCCAGGAGAGCAGAGACGTGTGAACATAGAGAAGACTTCTGATGTTGTGGGATTTCAGATTGAGACGGGCCCCTCAGGGGGTATCTTTGTGTCCTCGGTTAATGAGAACAGCCTAGCCTCTCAAGCAGGACTTGAGGTGGGAGACCAACTCATTGAGGTCAGTTCTCCATGTGTTTTGGGCAGGTTGTTGATGATTTGAACTGTTCAGTAGATTTACCTTCTTTTTTCCATTTAAGACTAGATCGAAAAAATGTAGCTCTCAGAGCTAAAGGGGAACAGGATGCCAACCTGTTAATGGTGTCTGTATTGTGCCCTGTTGTTGTTGTCCTGTATTTGTACCATCCTGTCTTTGTTTGTTGCCAGTGGTGTCGAGGGTGGTTTCCTTCACCCATTGGGCTGGCACGTTGTCTTATAAGTGAAATACCCTTGAGTATGACGTTAAACCCCAATCAAACAGTTTTCCACCACATTAGGAAAGTGAAGTGGAAAATCCATCGTCATATGAGTGAAGTCACCTTGAGTAAGATGTTAAACCCCAATCAATGAAAGAAACAAACATTAGCAAATAATGTAATGGACTGCAGACCATATGGCACTTTAAAGAGTAATCAGACACTCACATGAATATATATGTTTGTAAAGGAAGTTGGGGTTCTTATAACTTTTTGTGGGTGACTGATCAGTCTATAAACTACCATTTAATCCTATAAATTATTTGTTATTTTATTCTGAATTTTAAACAAAAATTTATATAAATATTGCATAAATACGGCCTGCACCCCTAGAAAAACTTGTGACAATAGTTCAAGTGAATCATGAGTGCTCAAATGCTGGGATGGTTTTTATTACGTTTCCTCCTGGTTTTCCACCGTATTTAAAGCAATACTCCCGGCTGAAATAACCCCTACATCCCTTGAAAGGTTACCATTACATATACTTAAATATGGCATCGTTTCTTCATTTTATAAAATTGGCAGCTGACATTTTGGGCCTGGCCAACCCTGTCGAGGACGTCATGCTATTAACACTCTTGTGTGTTACGGGTTAATAACATGTGTGAACCATTGACCTAAATATGAACGTCAAAAGTTTAAATAGTGCACGTCTCGTGACGTAGGCGCCTTTTTTGAAAAGAAAGACATTTGATTGGTCAATATTTGTGGAGCTCTTCAGTTTAATGATTAAAGTACCTAGACATGGCCATGTGGATAAATTTGACTGTAGTTTGTGTATTACCCATTGATTAAGATCCAATTATAAAATGGATATAGCTCAACGAGAAAATTAGAGAGCATAATTGAACACAAGAAATAATGTGTGTTTGACCTATATACATTTTATTGCAGCCCTGAGTATCGCTTTAAAGAAAGTATAATAAGAAATGTTGTCATAAAAATAAATGAGTAACATTGAAACGAACCAACAAACAAAAGTAATTTCTTTTGCATTTTTTTTCATCAAACTTTAAACTTTGTATTTCAGGGGCTTGGACATTCCACATGTGGATATTGTGGTGAACCTCGACATCCCCACCCATTCTAAAGATTATATTCATCGAGTTGGTCGGACAGCCAGGGCGGGTCGATCAGGCAAAGCTATTACCTTTGTCACACAGTAGGTTTCATTTACAGTCTAATTCCATTATTGTTATATTCAACTACACCAGTCAAACGAGGTTTCCCAGTGATTTTCCACTATTTAAAGAAAGAACAATGTGCTTTTCACATCTGTGGTCATATAAATGAAATACCTTTGAGTATGATGTGAAACCCCACTCAAACAAACCAACCATTAATGTCACTGCAAGGGGGAAGCAAGAATAAGTGTCCTCTTAGTTTTTAGAAAATGATTCTTGATATTACATCGAAACTTCAACGAATAAAAATAAAGAATATAAATCAGACGACCCTTAAAACATTTTACTACATTACGTACATATCAAATTTAAAACATGTAGAGAGCCAGATTTTCTGGTACATTTTCTAACTAGATACTGCCACCAATGTGCTAAACTGTTTACAGGTGGCGTTTTAAATTATATTTTACTTTCTTACTAACCCGCAGCAATAGTTTAGTTGTGAGCATGTCCACGTACTAATCCTTATTCAATGTACCGTCCTTGGGTTTGAATCTGTCTATACCCTCAAGGCATATATAAAGTAGTTTCATGTGGTTCCGTCAATAGCGTAGGAGGTGTTGGCTGAATTATTATTGGCGTTGCGCTACATTTTGAGATAAGCTATCATTGAGTATAATCATAATGTTTATCACAATCCCATTGAGACTAATTAATAAATAAATTAGTAAATACATATACATATATCTTTGGTCACAGGTATGATGTGGAGTTATATCAGAGGATAGAGCACCTTCTAAGCAAACAGTTACCATTATATAACACTGAGGAAGACCAGGTGATGCTCTTAATGGAGAGAGTAACAGAGGCTCAGAGATATGCTAAAATGGTGAGTCAGAAAGTGTTAAAATGGTATTCCAGATATAAAGGCTAAAATGGCAAGTCAGATTTTTTGTTAAATGGTATGTCAGATTTATGCTAATATGGTAGGTCATATATATATATGCTAAATGGGCGAGTCAGATTTATTGTTAAATGGTATGTCAGATTTATGCTAATATGGTAGGTCAGATATATATGCTGAATGGGCGTCAGATTTATTATTAAATGGTATGTCAGATTTATGCTAAATTACAACAATGCTAAGGTCATAATTTGAAGATACATGTATGTTTTTATGCCAATTCAAGAGATATACTGAAATGCTAAGTCTGGTAATAGCTAAAATGGCTAGATGACATCATGGCTTAAGTCTGGTATGATCTGGAATTTTAAATCCGAGATATAATTAAAATGTATCTCCTAGATATAATTAAAATGTATCTCAGAGATATAATTAAAATGTTTCTCAGAGATATAATGAAAATGTATCTCAGTGTTATAATTAAAATATATCTCAGAGATATAATTAAAATGTATATCAGAGATATACTAAAATGGTAAATAATGGTATGTATAACTAGAATTTTATTTGTTGTGTCTTGTGATTGTCTTAACTGTTGATTGCTAGTGATTTTGGGGTTGGTTTCCTTCACCCATTTCATTTGCATAGATTAATTTATTTTGTAACGTTAAAATTGAGACGAATAATAAAAAATATATATCTTTGTCAATTTTTTTTCTCTCAGGAAATGTCAGAACTTGGTAACAGGAAAAAGAGAAACAAGGAAGAACATGATGATACCGAGGAGTCCTCAGGAGTGAGGAAAAAGTTTAAGAAAAAGAAGAAGTACTGATTTGTAAAAACATTTGAAATTCCACTGACCTTATGCTTTCCAAGTATAAATGCTTAGAAGTCATTCATTGTTTTTTGACAGAAAGATTTTAAGTCTCAAACTTGTTTCTTAAGGTTTTATTGCCTTACAAATGATATATACAATGGAGTTAGCCAGTGACAAAAATGGCAAAATAGCTATGTTAGGTTTTGTAAAGCAAATTATTGATGATAATGTTGGATGATCTCTGAACGCCACATGGAGATGTTATTGATGTTTTTCTTGGGGATATGGACTTTTATGACCATTTTAAACAGGTACGCACTGATCCACAGGGGAAGGAGCTGCTAGCTTGCAGGGCAATCATAAAAGTCTGTACACCTTTTGAAAAAGGTTTATAGCAAATTTAATATCTGTCAAATCAGTGTGCGAGATTTTATTAACTTGAACAATCAGAAAATATATTCTGTGTCAATAAGATCTTTTTTTGCGTTCTGAGTTACCTCCCTTGATGACCTGGGACGAGGTTATAAAAGTCCTTGAGTATGCTCGAGAAGATATTTCGAGTCAATAAAAAGTCGTAATTAAACAAAAACTCAAAAGGTAAAGTTACAGACATTGCTGGGGCCACTTTCACAAAATGTCGTACAACAAAATTTATCTCATCAATAAAATTTCATCCTGTAAAACAATAGGGGAAAAATATCATTCAAGATTTTATTGTTGTACATCTTTTTGTGAAAGAGGCTCCTGATCTATTACTGATTGAAAGTGTTATCTTTTTTAAATTTACAAAAAAGCTATTAAACAATTGAAGGATTCTTTTTGTTTATTTCATATATGTGACTAAGGTATACATTTACCTTAAAAACCATTGTCAATCTAAAGTGATATTAAATTTATCCTCTGTACTATATGATTTTGTGTTTGAGTTTTGTTTGTTTTTATTTTTAATAAATTCAAATAAGTTGGGTGGCGTTTTGGGAGGGTGCTTCCTGCAAATACAGGATGACAACAACAGGACACGATACAGACACCACAAACAGATCAGCTTCCTGTTCCCCTTTAGCTCTGACAGCACCAGGGCAACAAACATTCCCTTTTTTCCTGCGTTTTGTGAAAAAATTTTTAATTCGACTTACTTTCTTTAACTCTCATCTTTTGAAGCAGAAAGCCCAATTTTCATTATTAAATTAAGTAAAATTGCAATTAAGAACAAACTAGATAAAAAAAGTAAAAGTTGTAGATACCCTTCACTAGTTTATTTTGTCACAAAATAAGATTGCTAAATTTCTCCAATTAATTA
>JARFOD010120731.1:0-14544 GCA_031763545.1 Mopalia muscosa | reverse complement strand
TTTGGGGGTATTTAAGGGTTTCCTCCCCCAACCCCCCTACCCCCCCCCCCCAAAAAAAAAAAAACAACAACAAAAAACTACAAAAAACACAAAAAAAAAAACCACAAACTACTACATCTTCCACTAAGCTGTTCCGTGACCTATATTCACTACTTTATTTTATCTGTCCCATATAATGACCACGAAATAAATAAAACGAGTCAGCTCGTACACTCTTATGTTATATCATAGCAGAACTGATCAGCTGTATTTCTCGGATCCTTCCTGACAGTGGAAAAGATTCGCTTAACGCCAATAAAACAGGTAAGACTGACGCAGTTTTAATATGCAAATGTGACATGATTAAATAGACGCCATTCTCATCATTCTCGATCAATAGCATTCATCAGGAAACAAAACAGTAACTAGTTAGAGTCATTCATGACGGTATATGTATCATAAAGTATAGTTGAGTAGACCTATATAGGCGTATTGAACTTTACGGAGCACTATTGGCTCTAAGTTAGTTTAACGCTAGTTAAACAATAATTAACACTTGTGCTATATTGTAGCAAACTAGTGTTAAAGTTACATTACGTTACTACAGTAATATTAGTCCAGTGTATTAGTACATATTTGAATAAACAAATACACGTCCCGGTAAAAGCGGTCACAGTTTATCTGGTGTAAAAATATTAGTAGTTTATAACGATCTGCGATTTAATCCCTAAAATACAGGTAAGCCTGTGAGTGTGATGGCCACTAACAGATAAACAGTCCCGACTGTCCTCTTCTCTTGCCTCTGTTGATTACATCATTCGTTATGTCCCATTTTATGAACTTGAACAAATAAAACTGCACGTACAGTCTTTCGTGGTCTATGTCAAACGCTATACCACATGTAGCAGCCCCTAAACTAGCTGCTGTGTTTCGTGGTGTACTGCTTAACTGGGAAAAAGATTAGCTAACGATAACATAAAATTAAAGCCTCAAACAATTATATAGGCCTACTTCAATAGGAAAAATAAATCGGAAGATAAAAATTCCCACACTGAAACAGGTTTACTGTGAATTCACGAAAGAAAAATATGTTTGTCATCATTGACACTCTTTTTCCGAAAATAGCCCAATTTTTATTAATACAATTGCTTCCTAAACATGTATCCAATAAAATAATAATAATAAAAAAATCCAAATCAGAAATCTTTCAATCAAAATAATAAGTCATTTTTCAATTCTGAATATAATATCATGGATTGTAAACCCGATTTATATTGCACAAAGCTGAGATAAGGCTATTTAGAAGTTTTGTCGACAAGGGATCCTAAATATAAACTTCTCCACACTCAAAAATGTAGTCATTCCCAATACAAAAGACAATAATAGCGAACTCAACTGGCTGCATAATTATCTTAGCTTGCTGTGCATAGGGCATCTGTCTGCATAGCTATAAAGTTCGTATAAGTTTCAAAAGCGGGTTAACAAACTTTTCATATCTTGTTATTGACTGTTTGTGTTGGTATACAATGTCCCATTACCGATATATGCCTGTAAAATTCTCTTTAAGTTAAAAACCAATCAATCAATACATAAAACACCTCTGAGACCTTGTCACTCTTTTCAGGACCCTAATCTACAACATGCCTATAATCACAGCGACAACCTCTTCCGGTCATACTATTCGCTATTTTGAGCATAATGGCCGTCGATTCCCACCTATGCCCACTGGACACCTGGACCTGGAAGTCACTGTTCCACAAATACCCAACCTCCCATGTCGTGATGACGACATGACGGTTATCTCCTACCCTAAATCAGGTCTGTGCTGTTGTAAAATCTTTTACCATAAATCAGGCTTGGCTGTTGTAAAATCTACCCTAAATCAGGCGTGTGCTGTTGTAAAATCTTCTACCCTAAATCAGTTGTGTGCTGTTGTAGCATATCCTAACGTCAATCAGGTTTGTGCTGTTGTAACATTTCCTACCCCAAATAAGGTTTGTGCTTTTGTGAAATCTCCTACCATAAATTCGGTGTGTGCTGTTGTAAAATCTCATACCCTAAATCAGGTTTGTGCTATTGAAAAATCTCCTACCCTAAATTATGTTTATGCTGCTGTAAAATCTCCTACCCTAAATCAGGTTTGTGCTGTCTGGAAATCTCATACCCTAACTCATTTTTGTGCTTTTGTAAAATCTCCTACCCTAAATCAGGTTTGTGCCGTTGTAAAATCTCTCATCCTCAATCATGTTTGTGCTGTTGTTATATTCCCTACCTAAATCCTCTTGTGCTGTTCTAAAATGTCCTACCCTGAACCATGTTTGTGCTGTTGTAAAATCTCCCACCTTAAATCAGGTTTGTGCTGTTGTAAAATATCTTACCCTAAATCATTATATGCTGTTGTAAAGTTTCCGGTCCTACATGAGGTTTGTGCTGTTGAAAAAATGTTCTACACTAGCTCAAATTTTTGCTGATGTAAAATCTCCTGCCTTAAAGCATGTTTGTGCTATTGTAAAATCTCCCATCCTAAATCAGTTTGTACCGTTGTAAAATTGAAAAATCTCCTGTCTTATATTATGTTTAAGTTGTTATAAATTCTCCTGTCCTAAATTAGGTTTGAGTTTTTGTAAAATCCCCTGTCTTTAATTAGATTTGTGTGGTTGTAAAAATTACTTGCCATAAATCATGTTTGGGCTGTGTACAATCTCCTATCCTAAATCAGGTTTGCGCCAAATTAAATCCCCTACCTTAAATTAAGTTTGTATAGTTGTAAAGTCTTCTGCTCCCAAATCAGGTTTGGACTATTGTAAAACGAGATTTGACAAAAGTAACAATTTTGGTAAGAACAATACAGACCTGATTTAAGACTGGAGATTTTACAACCACTTAAATATGATTTAGAACAGAAACGTGATTTACGACAGAAAAATGTGGCAAAAACACAAATCTAATTTAAAATCAGGTTTGCGCTGTAAAAAATAGCTCCTGCCGTAAACAATATTTGTCCTGTTGCAAAATCTTCTACCGTAAAACACGTTTCATGCCCTTAACCAGGTTTGAGTTTTGTCGCATCTCCTATCCTAAGATAGGTCTGTGTTGTTGGACAAATCTCCTGCTGCAAATCACGTTTGTCCTGGTGTCAAATTTCATAACCGAAATGAGGTCTGTGTTTTTGTAAAATCCTCTGTCTTAAATCATGTTTGAGTTGTTGGGAAATTTGCTACCCTAATTCCGGTTTGTCATATCATCAAAATCATTACCATAAAACAGGTTGAGGTTTTGTAAAATCTCCTGTCCTCAAACGCGTTTGTCTAGCCTTAGCTCATGTTTGTGCTATTGAAAAAAACCCTGTCTTTAAATTATGTTTGAGTTGTTGATCTCCGGCCCTCATCACTCCGGTAATCAAATCTACCCTAAACCAGGTTTAAAATTTACTCAAAATCTCCAGTCTTAAATCAGGTTTGAGCTTTGTCAAAATCTCCTGTCCTAAATCAGGTTTGTGTTGTTGTAAAAATTACTTGCCGTAAATCATGTTTTACCTATGCAAAATTTCCTACCCGAAATCTGGTTTGCGCCCAATTAAATCTCCTGTCCTTAACCAGGTTTGAGTTTTAGTGAAATCTGTCCTACATCAGGTTTGAGTTTTAGTAAAATATGCTGTCCTTAATCAGGCTTGAGTTTTAGTAAATTGTCCTGTCCCTAATCAGGTTTGAGTTTGTGTAAAAATTTCCTACCCTAAATAAGTTTGCGCCAAATTAAATATCCTTCCAAAAATAAAGTTGTTGCTGTTTTAAAATCCCCTGTCATAAATCAGACTTGTACTATTATAAAATCTCCAACCGTAAATAAACCTGTTGGTAAATCGTATTTTCGTTATTTTTGGATAACACTTTCTTAATTAGAACATATACCTGTTCAGAAAATTTTGAAGGTTGAAACCCATCCTGTTGTTAAATCTTCTGTCCTAAATCAGGTTTATACTGTTTTTAAATCTCTGGCCATCAATGAAGTTTGTACTGTTGTAAAATCTTTGGTCATAAGTAAAGTTTTCACTGTTGTAAAATCGCCTGCACTAAATCAGGCTTGTACTGCTGTAAAATCTCCTGCACTAAATCAGTTTTGTACTGTTGTAAAATCTTTGGTCATAAATAAAATTTTCACCGTTGTAAAATCTCCTGCACTAAATCAGGCTTGTACTGCTGTAAAATCTCCTGCACTAAATCAGGTTTGTACTGTTGTAAAGTCTTTGAGCATAAGCACAGTTTGTCTATGGACAGACGTGGCAACTATTATATTCGAGTTGTTATTTTTTGGTAAATTTGAGATGGTCTCTGGCGAACAGCTAACTGCCAACCGCAGACTGACCTCCCAGGCATGAAAACCAACCAACAATTTCAAGAAACTCAATTCATATTGCTGATCGTAAACTCAATTCATATTGCTGATCGTAAACTCAATTGAAATTTCTGATCGTAAACGACTCCACCCAGAGTCAAACAATAATAGGTTAAATTTATTAAAATGAATTTAGTATAAACTTTAATTGAACATATCGGATTTTCGAAGTGATTACTTGACATATTGGATGGATACTGATGTAGAATTACAAAATTTGTTTTTTAAATAACGTCAATAATATGAAGATCAGTAAAACACAAGGTTATGTTAGACATCAAGGAAAGAGTTACTTTCCCTGCCACCCGTAATTTCAGAATAGATTTATCTGAATTCCCAAAACATGTTTGGATGTTTTTTTAACGTTTTTTTCGACCACAGGAACTCACTGGGTGTTTGATTTGATGTGTGTGTTGGTCCTTGGTGAGAATGCTGACCCAGAAACCGCCTCCAAAGCTAAGACAGCCGGAATGATTGAGCTCAGTAAGCCAGAGGCGATAACGAGCATGGAGTCACCGAGGTTGTTAAATACCCACTTTCTACCGCACATGATTCCACAAGATCTTTTCCAAAGAAAAACCAAGTTTATATACGTCAGCCGAAATCCTAAAGATGTGTTTGTGTCCTTCTTCCATCACTGTTCCAAACTCGTTAACTATCAAAGCACGTGTGATTGGAATAGTTTCTTTGAGCTGTGCATGGAAGGTGGCGGTAAGTCAGCGGGGCAATAATGTCCGACTTCATCAAAATATATTGTACATTTTCCCGGATGACTATCAGCCAGCAAAAAGTTTCTGAACTAGCATTTGTTCAAACTTTGATCTGATTTCAGAAGGTTTAACTCTCTGTGATTGTTAGAAGCTATGTAAGCTGCAAAGTTTATTGATCTACTTCAGTTAAATCTTAAGCAGCTGTTTGTCTCAAAACCTTCAATTGAGGTATTTTGTCCTTAACACTTGTCCTGTGAGAAAGTGAGACAGTTTGGACGTAATTTCCAAATATCCTCCAACTACCACCTCTCATATTAAAATAACAATATTCTTTGTGTCACAATCCCGACAATATTTCTGTGACGTCACACCCAATGTCATATGTTGTTAGTTATTGTCTAGACAGCATAACTTTATTTGGTATAGACCTTATTACTAATAGTAATAAATTGCTTTTAATTTATTTTTTGTGAGAATTCGCATGAGATAGGCCCAAGCAGGTGGACCGAATTTCGTAAAAGAAAATATTTTCTTGGATTAGGTCAGGAGCCTTAGATTCAATTGATGTATTTGGTATATAGACAGTATCATGGATTTTACAGGGTTACGGTATCGATCGACCGCATCAATATATTTATCACCAGGGTCCGTATCCATCAAGCTACTAAAGTATTTCTTAAAGTTAAAACAATTTTAGCGAATTTTCAAACATCATTTAAAATACCTAAGCACCATTCGGGTTAATTTTGTATGATTCTAAATAAAAGATATAGGAATAATTTACAAAATGTCAACTTAATTATTTCACATATAACTTTTTTCATGATCAAATGAGATGGAATTTGGCTAAAAAATTCTATCTTTAAGGAATAGTTAAGTAGCTTATGAATATGAAGTACGGTATATCAACCAGAACAATATATCCAGTCATTTTCAGCGGATTTTCATAGTGACATATGACTCATTGCGAAAGAAATGGGTTTATTTTGTTCGTATCGCGCAGTTTGAATGTCAGAATCTACTGACGCCTTATGGGTAAAATATAACCTTTGAAAAGCTGCAGGAATAGCTTTAGCATGATTTACCCATAATTCCACATCCAATCAGATCCAGTTACCTTCATTATATAGCGTATGCCAAACTTACGGTACAGCTTGATTAAAAAGCGTCTTGCAGTTTCAGATTATTTTATCCGAACTACACAGAAAGTTTAATCTTTCCGAATTGAATCAACATGACAATCGTCTGTTTATAAACTTAAGGCTTTCATTTTATAGCTCCTTACCGTCACATATCAATTTTCGCCTGTATTCAATCAAAAATTTGACTTTGGTCACCTGCTATCGAAGTTCTACCGCTATCTTGTTACCCAATTCCCATGCGCCTTAGTTCGTTCACAACCATCTGATTGAAGGTAAAACCCAGATGACAGACTCTGTGCCCTCAACCAAATATCATGGAAATAGAATGCACACAATTCTCCTACTACAGCTGAAACGGCTATCAAATCAAGCCTGAGCTGCATCCAATTCTTGTCCTAGGATTCTCTATGTCTCGCTAGAGTGCGCTTTGTCACCAAGCAGCGCTGGTCTGCATTCTAAAATATAATATATAACTATAAAAACTCTCGAGAGGATATGATCACACTGGTCTGGTCACAATGCCGTTTAGACTGTATAATGGCTGGTTTTATACTTCTTCTTGTTTAATACACTTCTGATATCACCTAATGTAATAGACACGAAAACATATGATTATTGGTTCACTGTCTGCTTGAGCTTGAGAAGAACTTTTAAAAATACGTTGATCGGGGTCCAGAAAGAGAAGACCGCCACCATCTATTAAGCTTCCAATCATGCTATTTTGGTAGAATTGTCTACTGACTTTACACAATTCTGAGGATTTCAACTTCTATATTTATTGTGGAGCAACCTTTCAGGGCAGATACCAGCAGGTGTCTCAAACTGGTCTCTACTGAACAAGGTAACAGTCCAGAGTTTGTTTGTTTTTTTTTCAAATTTTATTCACAAATCACTAATAAAACGTTGTCCAAGATCTGTTAACCGTATTTAATATTATGAATATTTATGTTCCAGTGGATTATGGATCATGGTTTCATTATACAAAGACCTGGGAGAAATTCTTTGAAGACCACCCCGAGGTTCCGGTGTTAAAACTGGTCTATGAGGATCTGAAACTGGTGAGGTTTCTGTCATGTAGCTCAGATTATTAAAGCATCGTGACTTATATAAAACTTCCCGATGTTGTTAATATATAGTTTGAAATATTGTATTTTATAATGATAACGTGCTATTACGTGTTTCTGCTCCACCTATTAATCCTACTTCGATGTACCGTTTACGTGATAAAACTGGTTCATGAATACCTGTAACAGGTTAGGAATAAATGATTGTGCTCACATTGTTAAAGTGATTGGTAACTTAAGAAACAGAGCTAAGAATTGAATCGAGAGGGCAATTTTCTATATAAATAAAAAATGCTAATTCGGTATTTCGGCGATTTGTTTTACAATTCGTAATGACTTTCGAAAGTTAGCTATTAGATATTATGGGGGCAGACATTTGAACAATGGCGACTGGTGCTGTTGTGGCTTGACCTATCAGCAAACCCCATGACCGCGCATGTCTGGGTGAGTTACCATAGCAACCATAACACGTGGTTACTTAGCATATTGTTCAGTGCCCTTGACCCAATGACCTCGTCTACCGCTACTAAGAAGCTGTACCTTTCGCACCATTTTTTCCGAAGATCCCATCCGTCGCTCATGGCGACCCGTACACATATTGTTGACGATAATAGCTTTTCAAATTCATATTTCTATCGTATTTTGTATAGAACTTTCGAAAACATTAGCTCACAAATCCCCATTCATTCATTAAGCCTATACGTGTTAATTATATTGTCTATCTCTTTAAAGTAACCCGTCTCCTCTAAAACTTTACGTTGTTGTTCATATTTTGTTTGAAATAATATAGTTACAAGTCTACTGTCTACAAGATCCCGCGACCGTGTCCAATTGGTCAGCATGCCCGCCAACTTATCCTATGTCAATGTACCGTTCACGGGTTCGAGACCGTGTGTTACACCATGGGCAATTGCGGGGGTGTTTTTTTTTACCGGGTTTCCACCCATTTTGTGTAAGAGTGTGAAATGAACAATCGGTCACCATATAATTAAAAAAATCTTTAGTACGACGTTAAAAAAAAGCTGAGAAGCTAGCAGGTCCGACATCAAGGATTGTTTTGTATTTATTTATTTTTAAATAATATATATATATATATATATATATATATATATGGTCATACTCTTAGTCAACTCATCTTTTTTTTTTTTTTAAAAACACATTTTTTCTTAAAAGAGCTAAGGAGTAAAAGTTATTGTGTTCATCATCATTATGTTGCAATTTGCAATGTCGGCCATATTTTTTGTGAAACCTAGTGAAATACTACCTCATCTATGGTATTAACAAAGTGAAGTTTGAAGTCAATATCTGGATTTGAGTGATGGTCATTTTGGTTTGCGGAATAAGATTAAATGCAATCCTTACTGTTTTTTTAGCTAGAAGTAACTAGTTTCCAAGTTTGAAACTTGTCTGTGAATTTGTTCTCAGGCCTTGTGTTCAGTACACATACATTTACAGGCGTAAATATTGCTCAATTATGCAATGGTGATCATTTTGTTTTATTGAACAAAATTCACCATCTTAAGGAGAAGCAGTAAAGTACAAAATTCAAGTTGATCGGTGAATTTGTTCTCAAATAATCATGTTTCCTGCACACAGGCGTCAATATAATGAAAAAATAAGCAATGACGATCATGCGTAATTTGGTGAAATGCAATCCAACCCCTCGCCTTAATTCTTTGAACAAAGCTAATTGAAAGTTATTGGTGAATTCGTCTCAAACTGACATCTTCCCAACACATAGGCGTAAATATTGTAAAATGATACAATGGTGGCCTTTTTTGTTTTCGAAATAAAAGAGAATGCAATCCCATCTGTTGTCTTAAAAGTAGTAGGCTAAATTTGAATTTAATGCGTGATCATGTTTACAACATTCATGTATACAGTCATGACTATTGTAAAATAATGCAATGAGGCCAATCTTATTTAACGGAATTTTCTGAAATTCAACACATCTGTTTTTTTAAACAGGCGGATAATTTATTTTAAGTTTCAAGTTTATCCATGGATTTATTGTCTCCTTACCGTACAGCACATACCGGCACGAATATTGTAAAATTGTGTTTTAACAGCCATTTTGTTTTACGGAATTTGGTGGAATGTTATCCCATCCATCGTCTTAGCAGGAGGAAGATACATACCAAGTTTGAAGTTAAACAGAGAATTTGTTTTCAAGCTATTGTATTCAGAAACATTTGTGACGGATGGTGGGACGGACGGACGCCAAGTAGCATTTCTAAGCCCACCCACCGCCTCTCTCCCACCCTTCTGCTATAGTAGTGGTGGACAAAACAAAAAGAATATGTAAGACTGAAGCTGATAACTTTCTCTGTTTAGGATTTAGGGGCTGGTGTCGACAAGATGGCGGAGTTTATTGGCAAGCCGTTAAGCTCTGCAAAACGATCCGAGATCGTAGATCGTTGTAGTTTCGCGACCATGAAGAAAGCGAATGTGATGCCTGAGAGAATGAGAGCAATGATTAAAGGAGACGACCATCCAATGTTTAGAAAAGGTCAGCAAACGTTCAGATTAAACAATTAGGGTTTTATAATAAATAATTTGGTAGAGATGTTATGCTATAGTATGCTACATGTCTTTAGGGCTCTAATTAGCAACTGTTCCAAGTATTTCTCCCTTTCTTCTATTATTAAAGAACCGTTTTTGTCATAATGGTTCCATATAGAAACATCTTCATATATCATCTGACTTCATATTAGATACTTGCCGCACTTTCTAATAGTTTTGTTGATTGCTTAATTTCAGGAATAACTGGTGACTGGAAAACCCATTTCACGGTGGCACAAAATGAGATTTTCAATGAGGTTTATAAAAAAGAAATGGCTGGCTACAACTTCGGTTTTGAGAAATATATGTCACCGATGTAATAATCATATAGATAAACGTCATAGGAACAGTCCATCTGAATACTGACACATTCATATTTCACCACAGAGCTTAAAGGTGTGGCATGTTGGCATTATTACTTATCTTATTTAACATTTTGAAAAATGCAAATTAACAATGGCGGTGCCAGGGGTTGGTTGGTGTGGGGTAGAAGAGGGGACATTTGCTCCTGGCTAAATCCTTTACCCCTCTGTTTGCCACCCCTCAGTACAAAACACGCAGGATTAATTAATTATATTTAAAAAAACTATACAATCTTCAAATGTCGTTCAAAATCGTTTACATTTTGTCAACATTCTCTGGCTACAATACATACTACCACATGTTGACCGATAATCGATTAACGACAGGAATATACAAGTAAAAAAATAAGATATGTCCTGTTTTTTAACAGAATAAATGAATAAATCAGCCTACATATAAATATTTCCGAGATACAGGGATTAATAATATATATACAAACTATAGTGGATTTGAAATCTAGGTTAAGAATTATGTCAAATCCTTTTTCGTAATATTGTTCTGGAAAGATTATTTACAATCAGTTTATTTCAAACAGCATTTCTAACATTGACAATATATTTTCTTTTCAATAAAATGATTTTGACATAATTTCATTTTTTATTTCTCTTTTAAGGAGCCAATAAACATCTTGTAACTCACAAAGACACGCAATGCAACAAACAAGAAAAAACTGCGTGAATATTTACCCAAACAAACGCCTGCGGTCGGGTGGTTGAAGAGAGCTTCGTATTGCCCTGGTGCTCTCAGAGCTAAAGGGAAACAGGAAGCTGATCTGTTTGTGGTGTCGGTATTTTGTCCTGTATTTGTCCCGTCCTGTCTCTGTTTGTTGTCAGTGGTGTCGAAGGTGGTTTCCTTCACCCATTGGGCTGGCGCTTCATCATATAATCAAACAAACAAACAAACCTCGCCGGAGCAACTCCCTTGAGATTTAGTTACCGTTAGAGAAGTAATAGTACACTCTTTACACTCTTAGAAGCATTTGGTTCCAATGGAACTCTTTAAGGGTCTTCAGCCAAAGCCCAGGCGGCACCCTTTACGGTTCAGTATGGAACACTCACAACAACTATTCGAGGTATTTCTCCTTTTCTACGTATATCAAAGAACCGTTTTTGTTGTAATGGTTCCATACAGAACCATCATGTTTTCTAAAGTACCATCAAATAACCATTATTTCTAAGAGTGTGTGATGAATTGTCGTCGGAACAATTTGTCCAAAACCATCTTTATCAAAGCAATCATTGCTGGAACTTATAATGTTCGACATTGGCCATCAGAACAGTTCTGCTCGAACCATCCTCCTGACAACAGTTGTTGTTGAACCAGGAGTCGCCAGTAAATATTGGCTCTTGTGTTATGCGATCGGCTTTTACAAAATCCAGGTACATATATCTGTCATGTGTCTTGTACTCTTTATTGACAGTTTTATATACATTTGTATATATGGCCAGCTCATATATTGGTAATCTTTCCTCGAATTGATAAAGCTTTGTAAGTATTTCTAAAGTTAATAAATATTTATCTAAATTTCAACCTGTCATGTTTCATTGAAAAAAACTGAGCCCGATTGTGAAAATGTAGGCCCTAATAAGGTTTTAGATTTTTTAAATTTCACTTGTTATTGGTGAAATTAACACCACAAAAGCGATACTCTGTGCTGCAATATAATGCATATAGGTAAAACGGGCATCATTTTTTGTGTTCAATTATGCTCTCTAAATTTCTAATCGAGCTATATCTGTTTTATACTTGGATCTTAAACAATGGGGGGTATTTTTTTAACGAGTTTTTCCATCGCAAAGATCAGTGTGAAGTGGACAATCCGCCGGCATATTAGTTAAATACTCTTGAATACGACGTCAAACCCCAATCAAACAAACACAAGCAAATATATTTGACCGGCTGATATTCCGATGGTCTGTCCATCCTATGTTGGTACTTTGTAATTTGTGACAACCTTGTTGTGGTTCTGTGTACTATGTGAACAGTTTTTATAGGACTATAGGTTATTTGCGCTGTATGTATCAATATGTCTTTGTGCTATATAACCAGCTTGTATTTATACCTGGTGTTATATCGGTGGCCTACGCGGGTTCTAGATTTTAGATGGATTAGGCCGAGCGGATACTGATATACAATCGACTATACTCAGGTAAAACCACAATCACATCAGCTTGAAAAATAAACAAATTTAATGCTCCAAGTATATCACAACAAACTTGACAAAGGTATTATTATCCGTCAACCTACTACGTTGTGTTCTTATTGGGTAAATTACAGGGAGATCAAAACCATTCTAAACATTATTCGCTGACCTACATGCGGAGATGTCATTTCTAAGGTATCGCCGAGCCATCTTGTCTGGTTTCCGATATTCCGGAAACCAGCTTTCAGCGCGCATTGATACTCGTCGCATCACGGCGTGGATGGACTTCGGAATACTTTGTAAACAACATGTGACCTTTTGAGATAAATATGTCTATAGTTTAGTTTCGGTTCTGTTGCATTCACTTGTTAAATGCACATTCTCGCCTGTAGGCCTATATATCAATAAACACATTATCATCTTACTCGATTTTCACATGAGCGCGTAAATGTATAAATATTTAGAAAAAACTTAGGTCAAGCTCAATGTCTATGCACTCAGCCGAGGATCGAATCTTAATTTAACCATGTAAAAGATGTAAGCCATTCAAATTCAAAAAGTGATTGGTCTCATGCTGGCACATATAAATGAAATAACCTGAAGTCTAATGTCAAGTACAAATTTAGCAAAATAAAACCCGACAAAGTGGTATGGTTATCTTCTGCTGTATAGAGATTGTGAGTGCTACATTATTTAAGGTTGACATTAACTAATCTTCCACAGCAACGCGCAGGGTCGGTTCACAATAAATCAGTATGAAACACATTTGGTTACATGTTAACAAACATTTTCAGAGCGTAGAATAAGAGCGTTGGTTGTCTGAGCGATTTAGGTCGGCGGCATTTACTGCTTGCGATTTGGGGCCTGAATCTGAGGGTCGACACGTTCGATTCCCGTACGTGTTTCAAACTGCAAACTTTTCTAAAATATAGAATCTGTCCAAACTACAAAAAAAGTGTTATCCCAAAAATAAGGAAAATATTGCAGAATAAGCTCGCCGTTATCCGCTACGGACTGTTCCTTTGCGATGTGTCTTTGTAATGCTGTCGATGCACATTTGAGGGATTGATTGCCCTTATTTGGGGGGAGGGGGGCATAGCTGCTCTATGGCGTAAATCTTTTGGAGATTTTGTCAGCATTGTAGAATTTGATGATAGCAGGTTGTTAGGTATTTGGGTAGTTACTGAAAATTCTAGATTATTTATTGTTACTGTATATATGCCTACTGATAAACCTGACAACATGGAGAATATCTTGGTAAACTTAAGGTCATAATAGATACCTAATGTAAATTGCATTTTGACAACAGTCGGTCAAACATATCTGTTTGTGTGTTTGTTTGATTGGGTTTTAACGTCGTACTCAAAGGTATTTCACTAATATGATGATGGATCGTCCACTTCACACTGATCTTCGCGGTGGCAAAACTCGAGAAAAAAAAAAAACACCCCCGCGATTGCCGGAGCCACATCATGTGACTGACACATATACAAGATGTACCAGGAACTTTTAAATGCTGATCGAATAACGCAAAAAGCAATGATTTATTTGATAAAGATGGTTTTGGACAAAGTGTTCCGACGACTGTTCTTCCCACACTCTTAGAAATAATGGTTCTTTGATGGTACTTTACAAAACATGATGGTTCTGTATGAACCATCACAACAAAAACGGTTCGTTGATAAAAGGGAGAAATAGCTCGAATAAGTAGTATAGAGTGAACAACACAGGTCGCATTTATTACTACGTAATAAGCAAGCTTTGTGCGTTATCATGTAGTAATTATTTAGTACATAAATAGAAGTGCGGTCTACGTTATTATCACGGCGCTAGTAGTATAGAAAGAGCAGCAGGATTATTATTTATTATAACAGAATAAGGAAGGTTTGTTCTTTATGATGTAGTAAATTTTTTTGTGCCTTATATGTAGTGGTGCTTCAATTTGAAGCCCCACTACTGATAAAGAAGGCTTTGTGCGTTATCAGTAATGGGGCTTCAATTTGAAGCCCCACTACTGATAAAGAAGGGTTTGTGAAGGTTTTGTGCGTTAACAGTAGTGGGGCTTGAATCCGCACACCTGATAAAGAAGGTGTTGTGCGTTAACAGTAGTGGGGCGTCGCACACCTGATAAAGAAGGTGTTGTGTGTTATCTGTAGTGGGGGTTGTTGTTGTTGTTGTAGCATGACATG
>JARFOD010120720.1:0-14544 GCA_031763545.1 Mopalia muscosa | reverse complement strand
ACGAGGTTTCCTCTCGGTTTTCAACGGTACTAAGGCTAGGTGCAGTATCAAATGTACCATCCATCGTCATATAAGTGAAATATCATTGAGTAAGGCCTTTAAGATCAATCAATCAAACAAACAATCAAAATGTTTCACAAGATTATGTAACAGTGTGTCACTCATTCAAGGAATATCTGGCCATCCAGATATTTAGATATCCTTGCAAATCTCTGTATTAAAACGTATTACCGAAACAAAAATCTTAAATTTGGTCCGGTTTTCGAATTTTTATTTAGCATTCCCTTATATAAATACACATGGCAAATATCATCAATATAGAAAACGTTGGCTTAGTTCAATATGTTAGACCGTTCGTTAAAGGATTATTGGTGCTGCACCATTTAATACGACTTTATACAGCTGATTAATTTAATCTAGAATAACTATGATATACTTAGTACGTCATTATAGGATTGAAAAAGAGTGGAAACAGACTAATGTATAACCAGACTAATACATAAGCCATCTCTCACAAGCTCTGTTTGGTGGCGGATAAAATCAATCTCCTAATGCACCTAATAGTTGTAGAAAAAAGTAGGTAAAAGAACCACAGTGTTAATAGTCATGAAAGGGTACCAATTTTGATAAATTTCTGATTTCAATTGCTCTTTAAATAAAATCTGTTAAACTGGCAAAAAAAAAAAAATAGACATTTTTTCTTCGATTTTAGCTAACGTGGTTACTTTACTCGTCGGATAAAAATGGAAAATCAAAGTTTTCAGTTTGTTTGACTATTAGTTTCATTGGGGGTTAACGTCGTACTCGAGGATATTTCACTTATATGACGACGTGCCAGTCTAATGGTTGAAGGAAACCACCCTCGACACCACTGGCAACAAACAAATACAGGACGGGACAAATACAGGACAACAACAACAACAGGGCGCAAGACAGACACCACAAAACAAATTGGCTTCCTGTTCCCCTTTAGCTCTAAGAGCACCAAGGCAACATGAAACTTCCTCCAATCGCCCGCCAAAGTTTTCAGAGAACGGTCTATTGTGAACTGCATATATAATTTCAGGTTTGCTTGGGGTGATAGTTTTGTCGATGATTTATAGAAGCGTTGGCTTAGTTTAAGAAACATAGGGAGAAACGAAATACAATTACATTCTCAATGAAGGCATCTCAATATGCTCACTACCTTTTTGATTGGATGTTTGCCAAATGATAGGAAATAGGTCTTTAAAATCAATGCAAAGGTCCATTTGAAGACCACTACAGGGAAAACATAAATGTCAGGATCAATCAGTATTTAGGAAGGTGAAAAAAGTGCAAAGACTTTGAGGGGCTATTTCTCAAAAGCTTACTAAACTAGGATTGTCTTTATAGTTCACTTTCCATCAAATAAGAATATATTATCAGGCATGCCTGTTTGTTACTAAATTTGAGAGCCAATAATAAAGAAAAGTTGTCAAGCTGACAACACCGGGCTTCCCCTTGTCTTGATCGTTTGTGATGAACGACAAGCAATTATTGTTACACAGATGGTACGAAGTTGTTCAAATTACCACGACGCCTCGACACAATTTTTTAAAAGAATGTTTGTCAAAGCCATAACCTTCGGAAATGAGTATATATTGGTCTATGATATATGTTCACCTACATACAATTAAAGACCATATATCAGTGAAACGTCATCAGTTGTTTCTTTCGTATATTAAAGCTGTTGTTAATAGCGTGCTCAACATGTGGTGAAGTGCACCAGGTGACATGGATAAAACAGTAAAAACTACCCAATTTGCGTTATCTACAAACAAATTAGAGTCGAAGTATTCATTCACATGGAATACTTTCTTTAGTCTTTAAAATGTATAGATAATGTTCAGTAGCATACAGTCATCTCGGGAAGACATTATACAGTTGTACAGGGGATATTACATTAATGTCAATATTTAACAAATATTTAATTAAGTGTCATTTGATAACATCCACCAATTCGGAATGAAAAAACAAAGAAGAATATACAAAGATTATTTTTGCTGCCTTTTTTTTTGTTTACCTCTTATGAATGTTACATTGCCTTTTTTTAAATCCGCTGCATTTTTTTAAAATTTAGGCATTACTTACTCATTATATGGCAGTGTTATATAATAGAACGTAGCTATTTTTGATACTTACTGTGCTACCACAACGCTCATTGCTTACACAATGACTCTCTTTGGTATAATGAATTAAAGCCAAGCCTTGTAACATGTCTTCATCGAATCTACCCATTCAACCGTTTCTCATACAGGCCAACATCGAAAAAAAATAAGCTTTTTCTTTTAACTTTTAACAGATTAAAGTAAACTACAATGGTTCGAAATTGGGCCCTCAAAAGACCTTGCTTTGGTGACCTGATGATTTAATGCTGTGTTTTTGTCGCCGGTAGAGGGGCCACGTTGTGAATTTTTTTTCTCCTAATGAACGCTAATTAGCACTTATTGTCTCCTTATTAGGAGATAATCTGACAGAAAATTATTCACAACGTGGCCCCTCTACCCTGCCGTAGAAAGGCGACTTCACAATTTGTTTATTTGTGGTACATTTCAGGGTCTATATAGCAACCGAACTGCGGTCTAACATATTTTGTAACATGCAATGATATTTTATAGATGGAGATTAATGTAGATAGACCCACTGAGCACACAACGTGTTTTGAGAGGTCATTGGTCAGTGCTTTTGTTTAAGACATAAAACCACAAGTAAGTCTTTCACCCCGTTTACTCCAGCATAAGCCAGAAAAGGTATAAACTTTGTTATGCTCAGTGTATTATTTGATTTAAACATCAATCCAATTAACACCCTGATGAAGATAGTTTATTTGGAATGAGAAATAGCTGTTTGTCGACAGATGTTCACCAGCATTAGTTAGAAAGATGTATAATTTTGTTCTGCTATGTGTAACATTTAAATCTCACATGCAGTAATAAAAATAACACTCTGAAGAACATAGTAAGTGTTTTCCAGACAGGGTTTCCCCCAGAGTTAGCTGGACTAGTATTTCTGATTTGCTAATATAAGTTTTTATGTACCCAAAGTCAGAGGAAATCAATAATTACGTCACCGTGGTACTATTTACGAACGCTGGCTTCTTCCTGGAGTCTCTGATTTTTACATGTTCTGTCAATAACGCATAGAAATTGCCCCCGCATCGGTTCTGATGTACCGATGCTTAACTTCTGTCAGAATGACGGAAGACGAGGACAACCCAACCCTGTTGTAAATAAAAGACCATTGAGTAAACCTCAAACACGTACCAATTTCTACCACGATCCTTTTGATTGATTATATTGCAACTCTAATTAGTTTCAAACTGAGGTATTAATCTAATATTTTGGGAAACAATATCCAGGGAGATAAGCGATATCCGTGCAATTCAAGGTTTTTATCCGAATCGGATTAATGCTGTTTTTAGAATTTAAAATATAGAACTCAAAGCCGTTTAACACTTTGCTGTAAGCTATACCCAGCACGAAAAGAAACCCCAAATATAATGGAATGTTTCAAATAACCAATCTATATTTAGCCTCAAAGTCTCCAAGGCTTTTGTGTCTCTGAAAACTTTGTTCAAATTCTGTTTCAAATTCCGTGTTTATAGATTTCTTAACCCAGCTCTGATTATCCGTACTTGCATAACTGCCAATTCGCCGTTATTTGGACAGATTTCTGGGCTAGTGTACGGTTAAGTGCGATTCGTTGTTACGTTAATACATGCTGGAAATTTATGAGATTTTAAAGGCTATCGCGTTGAAAAGCAATATAGCTTCCACTAAATGGACCTGTTAAGCAACAGTTGGCGAATAGTTGATCGTTGATCAAAATTATTTAAGCCAACAATGGAGTTAGGTCCATGTTTTGTCATAACTATGGTTGAAGGATTTGAATTGTGTCCGTTTAAAGTGGTCAAATCCTTGTCAACATTTTGGTAATGAACGAGTCAGATTTACGACTGAAATTATTTTTGTATTTGACTTTTTTCTGCTATTTAACAATTATAGAACACTTTATTCCTGTAAAGAGATATTGTCTGCGTAAAATAGCTTACTTTGTGATACTTTGTATGTCAAAATTGCCATTTGCTTGTAGTGTTTAGGGTAGTTCGCTTATATGGCGACGAATTGTCCATTTCCCACTGTTCCTTACTTAAATACGGCTGAAAACGGATATGGCACCTCGTAAAATATGCCCTTTGTCATTGTGACACTCAGAATGTTAATTTACAAACCAACTACAAGGTGTTATAACATTTGCCAGTATTTGCCAGTATTTTGCTGTTGTGCTGTGCAAACGAGCGCAGACTTGACGCAGACCAAATGACTTATTCTTCTGGAGAACAAAATTTTCACTTCATTTTGTGATATAACAAAATAAACACTGTGTAAAATACGGCATCAGCTTATATTTGGTAAGGATGTGTTTTTACAAAATTTACCAGTACTACATGTTTATGATATGAACCGTTTGGCAGAAACTGATGGGAGTAGCGAACATTCTAGGTTGGTTTGAACCACAAACATTTATAACCCTAGTCCCATTACTATAATCATGCACCCACATGCAAGACAAAACACAAGGGTTTACTAAAAGTATTATGTTAATAGCAGATAACCAACGACATCCTCGCTTCTTGTACTTTAAAGGCCATATTAGGCTGGTACACCAATACGCGGATAAAAGCCCAGGTACGGGTCTCACATCTTCAGCCAAACTCGTATCAAGCGACTCAACAATTCATACGCGACCTCTCTCTTAGAATACTCATCACATATATTCATCTCATATTATGTACTATCAGCAGCAACTAGCTACACGAGCAGAGAGCTTGCTCAGATAAAGGTAGACTCGTATAATCTGCTGGGTTACAAGCTATGTTCTAAAGAAACCTATGGTTTCTTTACTCATAAGTGTGTGTGTGAAATACATAGCGTGTACATGTGTGTGTGTTTTTTTTGTTGGTTTTATTGGCGGGGGAGGGGGGGGGGGGGGGCGGTCTCTGGTTGGAAATCGTACAATATTAGAAAACAATATATTATTAACGGACATATAATTTGAAGTAAATAAATTGTCCTTACCTTTCAAATAGGTAAAGTTTCCCTGTTTAATCTTCTCCTGAATGGCATATGCTTTTTGCCTGGCTCGATAGAAGAATTCAGAACCAATATCTAAGTAGGGGTACTCGATGGATAAATCTTTGACGATAATGCGACCGTCCCTTAGACGGTACGAAAAAGGGCAAAAAAGCATATAGTCCTTGAACTCCAGTTGATCATAGCAATTACCTGCACCAAAGATATCCGGGTCTCCTTCAACCATATTTCTGACTAAAGAATACAACAGATACTCTGACTGCAATAACTCGGGTTCCTGTTCACTTCGCATCCAGATTCTTGTAAGCAGATTTGCACGGTTTACAGCGACATCAGCTTGAGCCTTGAACCGCAAAATACCATACTGTTTTACCACACCATCTCCTAAATTTATACCAACTCCAGCGGTGCAGTTGTCTTTATTTTTCTCGTATTCCTCTACCTCCTCGAGGAACTTGGATACGACGTCCTCTTCTTTTTGGACAGGTGGGGTTTCCAATTTACCTGTACTAATTTCATATTCCACGCCATTTGCGAAAGTCCCATCAGATACGTTGAAAGACGTGTTGCAAGCAGTTTTGCCCGCAAAAATCCATAAGTACATAATCAGAATTTGGCGGCCGTTCAACCCCAGATAAATCGACATATTCATCCAATGCTGTTAGAGCTATAAAGTATGGAATAAAAAGCTGAAAATGTCGAGAAAATCCGTCAAGAAAAACACATTTTGACTTCGATATATTTTGCTTTGTATAATTCAATCCGCACATTCGATTTACGTTTACACGAAAATAAATTCCTCACATTTGTTTTCTCATTTTGGTTCAGAGCTCAATACACAAAATCCTAGACTATTACAACATGTTAAATTGAACAACAAACAGGCGTCATGAAGTATTATATTCTATAGCATGGAATATTTAAACTCCGCTGTACTAAATCAATACCTTCGTGCGCTGATATGATGTAACGAATGGGTAAGCAGCGAATTCGTAACCTCGCTGACCAGTGGTAAGAGGACTAATGTGCTGTATCGGATGCACGGTCTCCTTCGTCTTCGTTGATGTTAATCCCGAAGTTCCCGTGTTAAAGGAAACACAAATCGTTGTCGTTTACGACTGCCAGTCGATGGGGGAGACTAACACTTGAGAATGAACAGTCGGTCAGGGAGGATAGAACAGCGACGTCACCTTGAGCATCGGATCATCTGGGATCGAAGCGACTCTCTGCTTTCACCTGGAAAGAACAAAGGGAGGAACGTGAAGTCACTAGGCATATCTGGGAAGTAGTGTAGTTGGCGGTCTAATTGCCAACGGCCACATGTATTGACCCATAGACACAATTCATGTCTTAACATTCCAGCGCCCTGCCTCCGTACGTGCTGTCTGAGGCTCCAAGGACGCCGTGTTAGCTCTCAATGGAAAACAGATCTCATCGACAATAAAATTGGACTGAAACTATTTAACTCACCCAAGAGATCAACAGATTGATTGCGGGATTGATCTACAGAGTGTATCTTTAGAATTGGCATTGATTTTGTCGAGCAATGTCTGGAAAAAGAGTCAAGAGTAAGAACACATAAAAATGTCAAATGGATTTTCATAATTAATAAAACACGTAGAGCTACACAGCGTGTTGTTAATTTTTAATAATTTATATTGTATGAGATCGACTGACCCAAACAGCTGTTCAGTGTTGACAGCATGTGAGAGTTTATCAGTTTATCCGAGAACAGCATTGTGACTAAGGTGTTATCGGCGAAATATTACCGTATATATATCTCTCATTCTCTTTGCTATAAAGGTTAGCGAATATTTGAAGCGACATGGTAAATATCGGACTGCCAAATCAAGATTTGTGAATGTATATAAACATGTATCGGAAGCAATCTTTGGAACTTCAGTTTAATTTGTCTTAGAGGTGACAGGAAGTCAATATATTGTGGTGTTGGTATTAAGTCTTGTGATGGTCTTTTTACAGCGATATCCAGCATGGAACTACAAAATAATCCCAAATAATTAAATCAACATGTATTACAGCAAACTATGTACACAATGCGCCATGTTTTAGCGTTCTAATTGCTTCTAGCGTATTTTATCTGACGCAAAATTTTAACAAGTACCCAGGGTAAAATCGCTTTGCCTCGTAATACTTACTGCTGCGGCAGATTATAGCCGACATAACATCGATTATAGCCTATGACAAAATTGCATCGACTGTATTAATTGATTTTTATTGCTGGACGGGTGTTTTTCTTTACCTCTCAAATTTAACAATCCTTAATTTACCATTTACAGATGAAAAAAAAAAAATCAAAAGTGGTGTGTACTTTGGATCTTTGAAAACCATAGAACCGCTGATAAAAGAGAGTCAAGATCACTTACATCCTTAGGCATGAAATGAATTATCCAGGGAACTTGGTTATAGAAGGAACGGGTTCCAATAACAAAAAATAACTGTGCTACAAACGGGCATACATGTTTACTGTGATGTGTGCATTCATTGTTTTAACTTTGGTCTAGCGTCGTACTTACGGTTATGACGCTTATATGACGGCATGTAGCTCAAAGTTTGGAAAAAAAAAGAAGCTCCATGGAACTAGAGTTAATGAGGTAATTTTAATCAAACTGATAAACAAAGCTTTTTTATTTGGACTATCTAAATTAATTCTGCCGTCTCTCAAAGACTTGACAGATCCCACCAAGATGTAATTAAAGCGGGGAATATTTCCAGACACATTGACAACTAAACGTCTAACGTTTGATGACTACTATTTTGTGGATATTTGGTATAAAAAAAAGACCAACATCAGTCAATACATACTGTACTAGCGAGAGCGTTATTAAATGTATAATGTAGGTTGTAGTATCTTCTACAGTCTACATTATATATTTAATAATGTACATACACATATATATAAAGAAACAATGCGTTAACGTGGCATTTAAACCATGTTCGTTGATTCTTTCATACGATAGATGTAACATTAGAAACACTGAACCGAGTATGTCGGTGTTAATTTGTGTAACAAATACTGGTATTTTCGAGTGAAGACTTGGTCGAGCTCATTAACACATGGTTGTTGGTAATACAAGTTGGTGGTGGGTACGTTTCCAGAAGTTCACTCGGGAAAGATGGTTATAGAATATGTTGAGCCGATGTTAAATGTAAAGGCATACTTAATTTATTTTACTATACTAGTTTTGGGGGTATACAGGTGTCCGCCATCATGTGTGCCTTTTTAGTTATGTATAATAATAACACAGATTTGAATTTAGATTTTGTCTAAGTAACAGCGAATACAAAAGGCCGATTGGAGACCTTAAGGTCATGTGATTTTCGAATTAATTATATAAGATCCTGAATAACATCGCTTATTGTCCCCCAAGGAACGGAGTCCTGTAGATTCTTTAATATAAACAACGAATAATAAAAGAGTCGTAAACCATGGCACATTCAAGTGACATTATTATTCATTACGATAAACATATTACAAACTATTTTTCCACATTATTTGCAATTACAGTGAAAGTGTCATTTATTTTCCAACAAATCATTTTTCAATGTCTTTTAGTTTTTATTGCTGAAGTTTCCTAATGGTTTTTACAAAAGATTTGACAGACATGACGAAGCCGTGTGATTAAAATTAAATGGCATTTCTCCAACTGATGATGTTGAAGATAAAAGAACCATAGCCTTTTTTCACAGTAACACATGTTTGACTACAGCTGTTGCAGAAATTTAAAAATAACGCAGATATTAACTGTCACGAATTTTGACGGATACAGCGTTTGCAATTATCCGCTAAAATCTGAGTGCACATGCTTGTCTGGTAATGTGTGAATGATGACTAAGCAAAATAATAATGTATGCTACCTTTCGATTTTCTTAAATCACACATTGGTATTACCCTAGCAACACGTCTATTAAAATAATAAACATTTCTGCAATGTGGACTTAATAATGTTCACTATATTTTATTCCATGCTTAAAATGACAGAAATGATGTGAACACAGTTTTCCCCTATTCTGCTAGGCCATTTTTTGGGCAAAAGGAAGAATTTATAGCCATATTTCTTCAACATGTATCTGGATGTTAGGAAATCGCTATGATCTGTTGGAGAAAAAAAGCCACTTAATTTCAAATCCACACATGTCTCTGGGAAAAACGATTTGAATACTAATAGTTGTCGGCAGGCAAATAGTATTGTTATACCGCCTGCAAAATGATTTGCTCTCATTGGCCAAAACGCACCATGAAACAAAACATCAAGCTCCATGAATTATAATGATGACGTGTAAAACCCATGATTGCTTCAGCTTGGGACATTTCATTTATTTTGCTCCTTGTTAAGCTCTTCTATCATGTCAACACGTTGTCCAGTATAAAACGAAACCTGAGCCACCAGGTGAAAGCGTGTTCTACGAAAGCAGACGGTCGCGGTTTTATATATGAGATTGTTTTGTTTGTTTGATTGGTGTTTAACGTCGTACTCAAGGGTATTTCACTTATATGACGACGGACAAAAATACAGAACATCACAAACAAATTTGCTTATCGTTACCCTTTAGCTCTGCGAACACCAGGGCAACAGAAAGCAACCTCTTTTCTCACATCTTACGATCGACTGAGGAAGCCGAAGGAGTATTCTGCAGGGCCATGGCCCACCCGCTCCCTCACGGGGCCGTTTGTTTAAGAGAAAAGATTCAAAACCTGCCAAAATACGTTCTTACCTTCTGTTGAGATTAGACATTTGCAGGGGTACATAGGCATAAGGATCTGGTTTTCCTTTCTTCTTGATATCACCGCCTGCTTTCTGTCAGATTCAAACACACACAATTTGTTATACTTTGACCTTATTGGTTGAAATCATGCCTTCTCATTTAAAATAATCATAGCCACGTACCAATAGTTATGCTGAATGCTTGAGAGTAGAACAAAATATTTATTTTGCTTATTGTCAAAAGAAACAGAAAATGATCCTTTTTCATAAACCTGTGCTATTTTTGATGGAAAACCAATAAGAAACCGCATCAAATTCATTGGAATTATTTTTTGAAGGAACAGGGCAAAGCTACAAGTATCTCAAGAGTCAAAACCACTGAACTGATTAAATGTCGATCAATTAGGCCATTTGTTTGATAAGTGGTTACACCATACTTATTAGGTTATTTCACTCTTATGAAAGTCCAATGGGTCAAGGAAATACCCTCAATGCCACTGGCAACAAACAAAGACAAGACAAATACAAGTCACAAGACAAAGAGACTTTATGTTGCGCAGAAGATCCAAGAGAGAGCAAAAGGAAGCTCCCTCAAAACTGCCGGCACCTAAATAAGAAAACATTATTTGTTTTAAATAAGCATGTTTATGACAGCAAGGGCTTTTTCTTTCAAATGCATTCATCTAAAATCCTGGGTATTGTTCCAAAATTATCTTAATTACCATAATGACATACGAGCTACAAGCCTACAGCACTGGTTGCCATGACAATTAAGATTAAGTTAAACTAAGATGGTAGGGTGGTACAGACCCTGTATGGATCTTTAAGAAACAGGACCTTAACTCAGCTTTAAAACAATGACAAAATAGAAGTATTTATTTGACACTGTGAAACACTCACCTTTGCTTTGTACTCCTGACCAGATTCTTTTAAAGCTTTAACATTTTTCTTATCAGGGAATTTTTCACCTTTTCCTAACGGACGATGAATACCACGACCTCCCGCTGAAATTAAACAGTATCCCTTTTAGTTGACCTCAATGTTTACAGACAAACTAAAAGTTTGCTCTTGGGTTCACTGGAGTGTAGGTTGTACTTGAAACGAGTCACCTGTTATGTTTTTGGTTTCTTATGATCATTCATGGAATCATTGAATAAAGGTTATTTTTTAAAATTATAAGACACAATTTTGCTCTGATGTACGCTCATAAAGATCGGTCAAGTATTGAGAAATATCGGGATTGCCTTAACAGGACTTTTTCTTTATTCACCTAAAGATATAAAATTTCTGACCAATCAAATGCGTTTTCAAATTTTGTTCTCCAATTTATAACTTCTTCAAAAATAAGAAAATATTTCAACTACATGTATTGAAAACATGTTTTGTCAGACAAAAGATTTTATTAATACTTGTGGACCGTTGAGGTTATTTCAATAATAAGGCAAGTAAAATACATAGTTAAATCAGAAATAGCTTTAGTTGTGAAAGATAGACTATACTTTTGACCCCAAAGTTCAACAGCAAACTATTCAAAGCTTAATTGCGCCTTCATTTAAAATAAACTGCAATGTTTCATACCATAATAATATATAAAAACAGATCAATACAGTAAGTCTTTAAATTGAGTAGAATATTACCTTGGTATTTGGAAGTAGACACGCCTTCTTCATCTTCATCAAGTCCAACTGACATTTTTCGTTTTCGTCCCTTTTGCTAAAAAAGAAAAAGTATTCTTTATGTTCATGGCAAAAACCCAAGGTACCATTCAGAGAGTATAGACACACAAAGGTTAAAATGTATTCATAATAAGCACATTCAAAATTATGGAAAAAATAAAAAGTTTGTTTGCTTGGGGTTGAACATCATATTCAAGGGTATTTCACTTATATTACAATGGATTGTCCACTTCACACTGAGCTTTGTTTAATTTACGTTGAAAATCGGGGAAAACTATGTAAAAACTACCCCCTGATTGCCAGAGCCACATCGTGTGAGTCACTCATACACCTGAGGACCAACAGAAAAGACTCGATGTCATGAACAATACATGGATTGTTTGATTGTTTGTTTGATTGGGGTTTAACGTCATACTCAAGGGTATTCACTTATATGACGACGTGCAAGCCCAATGGGTGAAGGAAACCACCCTCGACAACACTGGCATCAAAGACAGGACAGGACAAATACGGGACGACAACAACAGGATGCAATACAAACAGATCGGCTTCCTGTTTCCCTTTAGTTCTGAGAGCACCAGGGCAACATGAAGCTCCCTCCAAACGCCCGCAACAATACATCAAAACAGGATTAGTAAATGCACACGCAAAAAATAGAAAGCAAAAGTGAGATTAAGAATATAATTTTCAGTAACTGTGTTATCCAATATTATTACACTTGTGCATTGCTGTGGAACTGTTGTTAAAAGATATGAAAGACAAAAAACAAAACATATAACCAAAAACTTATAGAATTGTTGAACTTGATCTCTCAAAATATTCAAACGTTATCCATGTACTGTTTAGCCAGAGGGCCAATGAGTGATAGACAGTTTATCATAAAATACCTATTTATGACATTTCAGATTTCATCAGCAAACAGCAAAAATACTTATGGCATAAAATACCTTTTTATTGGATTCAAAAGCATCAAGCAAGTCTTGCAGGTCATCTTCATCCCCTGAGTTACCTGTAAATACAATTCAGAATGATGACAAACAGAACAAAAATAATTGTTTTCTTTCTACAACCATGAGTTTCTTTAAACCTGGTTTTTCTATATTTTTCTGTTTTCTATAGATCTCCCAACAGTCTGGATTTGTAATTAAAAACAGTTGCTTAAATAAATGTGCATAAAAATCAAAAGCCTGTAATAAAATTTGTAGAACAAGACAGGACAATTACAAGACATTAGTTTATATTAGATAAAACATATACCATTTTATGTCAATGTTATTATAAATGTACAGTATATATATAATTACTTGTTTACCTGTTTTGAGGACCTCAGGGTTGATCAGGCTTTGTGTTGACTGAGTGTTTATTACGTAAACTGTTATCCTCAGTAAATAAAGTTTGTTTTTTTTAGTGATCGGGTTAGTGCTGCCCCTTTGGTCCATGAGCATGAGGGCAACAGCTCCCTGCCAACCACCAATTACCACAGGTATCTGCTAAACCCTTACCTCCATCACTCTCCTGATCCCCTGTGATTATCAATCGACCATCAGCTGATAACTTAAAGTCTCCTGTCTTCTTCTCGCTGGGCTTAGCCTGGGGCTTGGTGGCTGAAATCAAATTCAGTCAGTAACATAAAATAAAACACATTATAAAACATTTAGCGCTGAATAAAAAGGATGGGTTATGCTTAAAAATGTTTTAAATGTCGTACTAAAAGGCATTTCACTGGTCTGATGACGGATATAGGGTGGAGAAGAGAGAGAAAACCTCATAAAAACCACCACCGCAATTGCCAGAGCCATATTGTGTGCCTCACTGATATACCCCATGGTGGACATATAGATGGCGGACAATAGAGGATGGTGTTTAATTGTATGATAGACGTTTTATGTCGTTTTTCAGGTAAGTTTACTCATATGATGGTGTGTTAGACCATTGGATGAAGGAAACCAATCCCTACACCGCAGGCAACAAACAAATTCAAGACAGGACAATCACAGGACTTTAATACAAATACATCACAAACTGATCGGCTTCATGTTGCCCCTCAGCTTTGCTCTGAGATCACCAGGGCAACAGGAAGGTCCCTTCCTAAACAAAGAAAAGACATAAAAAGGCTGTTTGCTTGAGTTTCAACATACATGTAGTAAATAAGGGTATTTCACCCATGTAATTGCCATGACCTTAGAAAAGGTAGAGATATTCATTGGGTCTTTTTAACCTCCAGTAACTGAAGAATTCCACTGCTGTAGACAAGGGCAGATAAATGTGTATTGTGCATGCATTACATTATCTCCTTTTCCTCACTTACCCATCACTTTCTTAGCAGCTGATGAATCCAGGAAATCCATGATTTCTGTCTGATCGTCTTCCCGTAACCAAGCATCCCCTGATCGTTGTTGCTGCGGTTTAGTTCTCTTAGAAGCCTTTTTCTTTCGCTTGTTGCTTTCATCTTCAGATTCTGAATCAGTATCTCGTAACAAATCGTCAATACTGAAAAATTGTCATAATATATTATTGTAACATTCTAATTGATGCTTGGCCTTATTATATTTCATTTGTAAATTGATTGCAGTTTTAATGCTGTACTTACTGTTATTTCAGTAGTAGGTTATAGTGCCATCTCAATGGGTAAATAAATACACCCTCCACATCAGCAGCAATATACTTTAAGCAATACAAACTCAAAGACATGATAAACAGATAGGTTTCATGTTTCCCTTTAAGCTGAGAGCCCCAAGGCAACGGAAAAGTCCCTCCCAACCACATGCTACTGATGTTTGAACCCATTTAGACTGGAATTTTTCATACATGGCATAGTGTACTTCCATGGTAAATAGCCCCCTTAAAGGAGAAGACCACCTAAAACCCATATTCTATAAATAAGTAAAGCTTTTTGTGTGTAATACAATACATTTATTTCCATTTTCATAATCTGATCATCCAATAAAAACTTTCATTGGATAGTTCAAAATTGGCTGACCAACCAGAGTGCAGGGAAACTTAGCAGCACAGGATTTGATGACTCAACTG
>JARFOD010120709.1:0-14545 GCA_031763545.1 Mopalia muscosa | reverse complement strand
AAAAAAAAAAAAAAAAAAAGTATATTTTACATAAGTGAAATTCTTTTCCACATATTGGAAACATTTAGGCTTTGGTGTTTTATTTCACTTATGTGAAAAAGTCTTCCGCATATGTTGAAAATAAATTTGTATTTTACATACGTGACATTGTTTTTTTTTACATAATCTAAAATCTTTTCAACATAAATAAAAAATAATTTAACATGTGTGAGAAAGAATTGTAGATAAGTGATATAAAAGCAAAACTAATTCCACATATGTATATAGAATAATGGTGCGAGTGATAAAACGGCTTGAAAAGGAGTCCGAGTTTAACCAGAAGTTGTCAAAGTATGTTTTTAAACTTAAACTCACACCTGTTACAGCCCATAAGCATCTTGCTTTTTTAAAAATATGTTTCTAATATAATATTAAGTTGTTTTTATCTTTTTTAAACATTTTTTATACTTACAGGCTCTCATTGAATTTCGATAATCCAGTGCAATGTCCATCACATCGAAAATAGAATTGGAATTATATCTGTAGGCGAACTCTTATTCAGTTCATTGATTAACTACATCTTAATTTACGCATCATCATTAGAAATTAAAGCTATTTTATGTCGTTTTTTCTCCAAGCGTTACTAAAGGTGAATAGATATGGATTCAACGCTGAATTAATGGGTAATATAAAAGCTGTCAACACTGATGCTAAATCCCTATTGATGGGCTCACCCAATACAGATAGCAAGTTTGAGATCGTCAGGGGAATAACGCATATTACATCTGTGACAATCACTAATGTTAGTTTCCGTGCAACATCTAAGTCCGTTCGTTCGGTGCGACCTGCTCTTATTTGAATTTTCTTCACGTTATTATAAGTCAGTCCGTACATAATGACCACCAACACGAGGCCCAATGCATTCAGGACAACGAATATACAGAAAGAGTATTCCCAGCCTTTTCCCGTAGGATCAGCAAAATTAAATGGCAAACATACAGCGTTTCTGCTGTAATAATCGCCAAAGTAGGAGGGATAAGAAAATGGAACAGCGCTTATTAGAAAAGAGATAATCCATCCTGCAGCCATGGTCCACGCAGCAGATTTCTTATTGAACTGGTTCGAAGTGAAGAGGTAAGCCAGTCGCTTCGTCCTGTCCAACGCAATGATAACCAGAATAAACATGGACATTTCACAGGAAAACGTAGCAATGAATCCCAGCATTCGGCATAGATGAGAATGTCTCCAGAGATTATCATTTTTAATGTAGATTCCTTTGTAGATAATATTGACTACAGATAATGCTAGCAAATACACACCCATGAGGAGATCAGCTATGCTCAGATTTAGAACTAATAAAGACGGAACATTGTGAGCTTTCTTGAGTACTAATCGCCAAATAAATACGCCTCCGTTTCCCACCACAGCTAAAACAGCCAAAGCCCATACGATGCCCTGGAGAGATTCACTGGGTATTAAATCAGAGCAGGACGTGAAACTGTTCACAGGTGGGAAACATTCTGCCACTTTAGACCCTGCTTCGCAGCAAAATACATACGAATCGGTGTGTAATTCGTTTACCTTGAAATCCCGAAAATGTCCCGCCTTAGACTCGTCAAGAGGATTTTTGGTAACTGAGAGAAAACGGAGATTCGGTAAGGACGATGTCAATGCTGACTCCAGATAAGATATATTATTGTCACTCAAATTCAGCGTGTGGAGTTTCTCGAGACCGAGAAAGGCGTTATCACTAATGTTTGCCAGATCAATACCACTGAGGTTTAGGTTAGGGAGAGCAGAGAGACCAAAAAAACTTCCTGGGGATATGTGCTGGATACGGTTGCCTTGTATCCTCAGCGTTCGTAGATTACCAAGCCCCATAAATGTTTCAGGTATTAAAGAAGATAACATATTGTCGCTCAAGTCCAGTAGAAGCAGATTTGCGAGGAAATTGAAAAGACCTGGGTTTAGTTCTAAGATGGAAGTGTTCCTGAGATAGAGGAAGGCTAGATTAGTGTGATTGTTAAAAGCCCTTGCTGTCACGTTAAGGCTGTTATGACTCATGTCCAAAATTACCAAGGAACTGTCAAAATCTGTTAATGGAATCTCTGTTAAGTGTTGGCCAGAACAAGAAACGCCAAATCCAAGACATGTACATTTATGAGGACAGGAGAATTCATCAAGGGTACAGAACATCTCATCATCAGCAGTATACCCGCAATGGACATGACCATCACAAACGTACTCGAGTGAGACGCACTGGTTCGATCTGCCACATCTGAGTTGGTTTGGACACGACCTATTGTTACAATTCATCTCATCCTCTCCTTTAATACAATCACTAACACCGTCACAAACTTTATGCATAGGGACACAATATGAAGATGGACATTTGAATTGTGCTGGACATTGGAAATCCTCACAATATCTGAGATGCGCTCCATTCGAACAATAAAGTAACTCCTTGTAGATATCATGATCGTAGATACACGTTCGATAGCGAGGAAAACATTGCATGTGATCTTGATGACATCGTTGGTGATCAGTCAATTTTGGACACTCTGCTTTATAATTATAGGTTTCTACATAGCCTCGGCGCTGATCCTTTACAAAAAACGCGATTCTTCTATGATCACTCATGTCCAACACTTCATCAGCGTCAGTAGAATCCGGACAGTCGGGTTTGAGGTCAGCAACCATCTCGTCTGGAATACAACCTAAAATTGGACATTTGAAAAATTTACATTCTATTTCCCAGTCACATGACTCTTCATCGGAATTGTCCAGGCAATCCGAAATATGATTACATCGATATTCTAAGTTTATACATTGTCCATTAGCACATCGGTACTGATGTTGTATCGTACATTTGGGGTGTATACATAGATTTTCATCACTACCGTCATTACAGTCAACATAAAAGTCGCAGTACTTGTAAATAGAGATCACCTCACCACTGTCACATTGGAATATGGTATCGGGCAGTGGACAGTTTGATTCGTCTTCATTAGATAAACAGTCAGAGTGGTGATCACAGACTTTGTCCGGGTTCAGACAAGTCCCTTCTTTGCAGCGAAATTGATAAAACAAACAAACCTTGGGAATTTGCCTGACAAATGTTTCACAAAGTACATGTCTGGCCGTACCATCGCCGAGTTCACATGTAGTTTTATTGCTTAAAATACGTCTTTGGTATTTTTCATCCTCACTCAGAATGGATAAAGAAATACAGCCTAAATTTCCAGAAATAAACTTAACCCATATGTCCCCGGAGCCTTCCCTTAAACCAATGGCTACAAAAAGTTTCTTCAACTTTTCTCTGTTTGCTACATTTAAAGCAGCAACCGAACCTCCGTATACGGAACACATATTCCATGCGTTTATTTTTTTCAGGTTGTTTGATAAGTCAGCTGTGCTCGTTAGAACTGCGAAACAATGGCCGCTGACAAAGATCCATTTTGGGGGACATTGCTGCCATTGACCCGATTCTGTTGTTTTCCAATCAGGCGACTTTTCTAGATCCGCTTTATCGTAGTTGGCCTCTATTTCACATATGCTGTACACGTTAGAAGCGGCAGAGAAATTACCACAAGGAACTTTTCTCCAATTGGTAGAAAACCATGGGTTTCCAGGAACCATCGCGACACATCGCAAAGCCGAGTTAACAACAGGTTGAATCCTATCCAGGTCAATTGGTGGTTGTGGTGTTTCTGGTAACACATTTTCAAAGACGCCAAAAGAATAATACCAGTCGGATACTGTCAGTGGACTTCCATCTTTCCAGTGATACGAGCCTACCTGTAATCACACAAAAGGAACGATCAGTACCGAAATTTCTAAATGTGTGTTGGTAATTTTACAATAAGCAGCAATATCAAAATTTGTTCTTTGACTTTCTGTAAAAAGGGAGAATGTCTTGACACGAATATGGCTTACAAATGTGTTTGCTTGAGACGCGCTACATTTTAATGACAGAACAATAAGGGACATATGCTTTTAGACATACGTATTGTAAATGGCTGCCACGGTTGCGTTTCAGGTAAGAGCAGATAACTTTAAAGGCAAAGCTTAATTTGGGGAAAAGTTTAATTGTTTAGGGTAAATTAAACTCTGACACATGGAGGCATAAAAATAACTCTTTTCAACACATGTGGAATAGAAGTATTTGTTTTACATATGTGATATATGTATTTGCACGTATATGATAAAGAATTCTACATACACTTTATTTTAACATATATAAGATTCTTTTCAACACATGTTCAACATAATTTCACATATCTGAATATTAAATATTCGTAAGTAAAATAAATGCAAAACGATTTCAACATAGTTTATATGTTGAATGAAGGTAGTGTGTTAACCATATGTTATCACCACCGCTCTGCACCAATGCATGAGGAATTTTTTATTGTAATTGAAACTAGATGTCAATCAATGATAAATGTATATAGATATTCTCATACACATTACCTCTGACGAATCAGTGAGTCCAATGAATATCAAGCCACGATCGTGTCCGTAAAATAACCCTTCCCATGGTCCCGCAAGACATCTCTTCAAAAAGTCCAGCTCGTATAGAGAGTTAATGCTCACCAGATAGCCACCGGACCGTTTACACTGGTCATTGGCTCTTTCCCATGAATACGCTTTTTCGTGGATATTAAGTTTATAACAACTGTTTCTGTATCCAACGCATTGTGTTTCATTTTGGTTTTTTTTAATTAATACAGCGGTATTCCTTTCTTGCGAGAACATAAATTCAATAATAATTGCATTTACCGTAGAAACAACAAGTTGAACTCCTGGAAGTGACTTGTAAGTAAAAGATCTAAACTGTCCAATTTTATAGACTGAAATAGTTGTTGTCACCACGGATCGGTTGTGTGGATGTATTTCCTTTATGGTCATATAAGCATCCTTCGTTTGGTGTCGGCGAAACAACTTTGATACTTTTAAAACCCAAACTTGGTCGAAGTTGTTATTATGTGGCCCGGTTATTTTCCACCTGCAGTCGTTTTTACGTTCAAAAACAGTACCACACTTTAGTGGTATTACGTTGTCTTCATTGGGTTTGCAATCTAGATCAGGGCACATAATTTCAGATCCCGAACTTAGTTCTATTGTCATAAATTCCATTGTTCACCCGGAAATTGTTAGGAAATGTTCTAATAGTTCGGTGGTCTGGTCAGTTGAGACTCGATGATCGCTACAATTTTCAGAGCTGTGATATTTGCTTCCGTTTAACATGGCCAACATCTCTATTGTTGGTTTGATACCCCATCTTCGACAAACGCGATAAGTAAAATCACCCGTCAGTAGGATTCGGGTATCCGTTATGTTTGTCCTGTATGGCAGGAGATGTATAACAATGCAATCATTTGAAGATTCGTTGTAGAAAATTTCAACATGTCTTTGGTTATCTTTTATTTTCGCTTTAAGACTCAACTCGTTGTCAACAATTCTCTTTTGACTCCGGAACATTTGATAAGTCAGTTGAAATCCTCTACACTTTTCTGGCGTGGCTGCTATAAACCAGTCCTGCCTTGACCAGGTTGTTTGATGCTTGCTGTAGTCAAAAACAACAGCGTAAGTCACAGATGTGGAACCCATCACTTTATTTAGAATATTTTTTATATAGTTTTCATTTACGTCGCAGAAAGGTCCTATCAAATTATCAAATGAGACAGTGCCTTGAAAAAACGCAATTCCACTGAGAGCACAGTCATCTGTATTTGGGCTACCTTCAAACGGTAAATTATATTCAGGCCTGTTCAGTCGCGGATGACGGTTCGCGGGAACTATGAAGGCAAAGTAGCGAATGTAGAGCCTGTTCGGGTCTACTCTTTTCAGCATATAATCGAATTGATTGGAGAACATAAATGTAGTTCGTTCTGGTATTATATCCATTAAAGCCTGGAAGGAAAACAGTGCCTTTGCGTTTGGTACACAAAAAGTGATATTAAAAAAAATCGTCATATAAAAACCAGATGAGTATACAGTCTCATTCAACTCATATGCAATGCTATACTCTGAACTGGGGCCATCGTAGAAAATAATGGGGCAGTCAACTTGTAGGCCTTCCGACTTAAATCTGATATGGAATCCAGGGTGCGTCTTGATTACCCATTTCAAGTTGGACGTTTTATCCCCTAAGTAAGACGACAGTGAACTGCGGTGAATATCAGGAGACGCTTTTAAGCCATATGTGTACATTTCCGGTTCTAAGTCGTGTGTTACGCTGTATATCAAGCTGAACAATTTGGTATTATCAACAGCGTCGGATATAAAACGAATCTGGACATACCTAGAATTAGTCTTCATCACCCATGGATCGTGACGACCGCAAAATGTTCCCAGCAACCGTTGTTCTGACTGGTTTCCCTTTGGTTTCCAAACCTCTACTCGATCATAGGGGCAGTCTGGACCAGAATATTCAATATCAAATTCGTCAAAGGCTATTATCACCTTCATTCCTTTTGGTGCATAAATATCCCAAGAACAATTTAGGAGAGCTGGATACATCCTGTCATTCCTAACTAATGTGGACTTTATAGACGAATTGAAGTGGTTGTGCATCATGTCACAGAGTTTGTTATTGTCCGGTGAATACCCGGTGACCTCCAGGGAAAACCCTGCTTCTTCCCAGGTACTGTCGGACACAAATTTAACATCAAGACGGTACATTAGTCCTGCATACAGAGTTGAGTTGGGGGGGTTATTTCCACACACTTGGTGACGTATAGAGTCGCCGACAAGTCTTACCCGGTCCGCTTTACATCCATTAGAGTCTTCAATAGACATATTCTTAATGATGATAGTAAAATTGAGAATTGTTTTGAAATCAAATATCCACGTCTCCAAAGAATCCGGAAGATATTGTTTAGAAGATAGTGGATAAACGATAGTCGCGTTGGGTGATGGCATTATATGCTTTTTCGTCAGCACAAAAGAAATTGTAGTCAACATCTGGATAATAACCAACATCTTCAGTTGTAATGATTAGACTGCTTCACATAAAATCCCGAAACACGCAGTTAATATTTGTTCAATACATGACAGGAAGGCAGTTCCAACATCCATCCCACTACGCAAAATTATCCCAAATACACATTACTTTTGTTCCTTGGATTATTGTAATACTGATTGCTTTGAAGTGCTTTGTGCCTAAGGTTACAAAACTTCTGATAAACTAACTATATAAGCTTATCTATAACACGATTTGAAAAAATATTCCAAAAGGTTATTTGCTTTGTTGAAATGCTGTAATCAGATAGACAACTTGCAACCTATCCAGGACGGCCTATGGTATAGATTATACCTTATACACTAAAGACTTGTTACACGTTACTTGTCAATTATTGAAATCATCAATACTGAAGATAAACGATCAAATAATACATCGACGAGTTATTTCCACCAATTACCATTAAAATGCTTTCAGAACAATTAATAGATTGTTTTTCATGAAATGGTCTACTGATCAATACACTATTATTGATTGATCCAATGTGCAAATGATTCTATCCATTTTACGGTATGATGCGTGGAAATTTGATTGCATGATAATAGAGGTAGATGTACAGCTCACATTTAACCATGGGCCGGCGGCCGTGGTTCAGTGGTAAAGAGTGCGCTTCCTAAAATGAACCTGCGTCGATATAACGTTCACTGGATTGAGTTCGCCTGTCGACCATCAGGTGTATGATGAGCAAGTCACATGTTGTGGCTCCAGCAATCACGGGGGTGGTTTTTACGAGGTTTTCTCCCGTAATAAGGCTGTGTACAGCGTGAAATGGACAATCCGTCGTCATGTAAGTGAAATAACCTTGAGTACGACGTTAAACACCAATCAAACAAACACGTTTAACCTTCGTATAATAGATTTATACCGCAATAGAACTGGTCATCCAGACGAGTGCTAGGTCTCCGCCTTTCCGTTCCGTCAGGATAATTTAGTTGATTTAATAGATATAGCAGCAAATCAAGCTATTTATTTACACAGCTCTCCAATTGTATTCCCGAAGACACAACTTAGCGCCAATTAGAGTATGTATCGACTATCAGCGGGCTAAAACAGTCTATTGTGGTTAAGTGTGTTGCAAAATCGCAGTAGGTAGGGAGAAAAACACATTAAGTCTAAATTTATCTCTAATGAGTTTGGCGCCTGGTTTGATCATTGACCAAACCAGTGCATGGTAACTGAGACGTTTTATGAATAAACTAAATCTGCTTATCAGAATCATCTTGTTGTGATCGACCTATAACAAATATACGCAGGCTATAGTTTGTTTGACAGTTTATACGAATCCCTGTTTTTATTTTGCAGCTGTTATAGTATTGCATCTATTATTTATTATTAAAAAGAATTTGCTTTAGTTCTGTAACGAGTTGTTAAGCGTTTGTATCAATTATTCAGCACATACACTGGATTTGTTTTAGGTACATTTTTGTTTGTTTGTTATCAATTAGGCCTACATTGTTTTGTGGATAATGAGAAAATAAAGATTGTTTAAGACGTACGGATGCACAAAAGGAGTACCTTGCAAACACATGACCATAAAGACGGCAACAGAGCAACAGAGACTCGTCAAAAGGTACATCCGAGTTTTCGACCTGGAACTCTTTAGTAGATATCTGAAACAAAAGCACCCACGACCTCAATTACAGACTTCTCCCTCACAGCCTGTATTTAGCGGCAATGAATTTGTCCAAAAAGTACAATCTGGTCAGAAGAACACCCACCCTCTGCATTTCGCAAAGCATTTGTTATTTTCTAGCGAAGAATAAATGAGGGAAACTACAATTGTTTAATAGGCCTACATTTGAGACCTATTCTGCAGAGAGCATTTCTACGTCTGATTAGTCAGGAAAATAAAATGGTGTAGACTGCAATAAAAGCACTGAATAAGAGTAAACCCGTGGCCTAATATAATATTGAATAATTTTTTTTTGTGAATCACCGCTATCTAGACTCCAGCTGACTAACCTTCAATTTTTGTAGAATGCCGGGTGGATGTGTTGTCTAGGTGGCCGGCATTTACTGCTGGCGATTCGGTTCCTAACTTTGAGGGTCAGGGGTTAGACTTCCGGACGGGTTTTAACCTTAACATTTTCTGAACTAGAATCTGTTCAAATTAGAAAGTGTTATCCCAAAATAACGAGAATACTGTTAATATAATATTCACTCTTTATTTGGCACTTTAATTTGCATTTTTCATAATAAAATCCATGGTTTTGTATTGTTGGCTGCAGGCTAAAAATCTGGGAGTTTTCGGCTTGTGGCCGTCTGCACTCAATGGCTTATATACAGCATGTATGTCATTGGTTAGCGTTGTTTTATCTTGCTACAGTTGGCCAACTTTTTAATCAAATTGGCTTAGGAGTGTGCCCTGCTGAGGATACATTTGCACAGCATGTGGAATATATTCATATCGTCTTAACATTCGTCTTGAAAGTCTACATAAGACGATAGGAGCACTAATGAAGATTCCCTTGATGTGGGGGGAGAAATCATTTATCATTTTTTTTTAAAAGTGGAACTCTTTTGTATAAATCTAAGATAAAAGTTTATTTTACAATAAGTGAAATTCTTTTCCACATGTGTGAAATAGCTAGGTTTTGGTGTCGAAAAGAACTTTACACATGTTGAAAAGATTTCTACATATGTTGAAAAGAATTCTAGATATGTAAAATATTTTTTTATTTTACATATGTGAAATTCTTTTTCACATAAGTAAAACTCTGTTCAACGTAAGTAAAAAAGAATTTCATATGCGTGCAAAAGAATTGTACATAAATAAAATAAAAGCAAACCTTATTCGACATATATAGAATAAAGGCAGAAGTGATAAAACGGCTTGTCATACCCCACCCAGCCACGATTATTCACAGCTGTGTCAGCCACTTTATAGAAACTGTACAAACAAAATGGCCTGATGCGATAAGCATATATAACTAGAGCGTAAAGGTTTTTCCAAGCCAGCAATATTCAGAACAAATTGGCAGACCGCAAAAGTTGGATTTTTCACAAATGCTAAGGATCAGAACCATAACGAGTGCAGAAGTTCTGTCGTTTACAAATTCCCATATGCAGGTGGTAACTCAGTGGAAATAGTGGAATTAACAAATTTAATTACGGTTCTAAAGAATATTCTAAACCGAACTCCATCTCTGAAATATACAACCATGTTAGGACCTGTAATTATTTTCACCTTATTCATGACCTGCTAAATCTGCCTGATTTCGTCCGCTGTAAGTATTTCAATAATGATGTAGCTCCAATGACGTCATCTAATCAACACAAGAATAGCCTTCAGACGTAAACAATAAACACGTGATGAAAGTAAATCCATGCGAGTGACCTCTGTTTCTTTATCCGTTTGATAACTAGAAGACCGAGATAGCTATTAAACTGACAAATGAACTGTTAATTAAATATGAACATATTAGGAACATACACACTGTATTTGTAAACCACGGCAGGCATCTACATTTAGCGCGAGTTCAGCAAACAGCATGGGAACAGAGCAAACCCAAATGTATCTCCAAACAGTGGAGAGCGCTGTAGCTCATGAATATCCAATATCGTGACGACGTTCATTGAAATGAGCTCTCCATCAGAGATTATTTACGGGACGGAAATGGACAGTGACCCAAAAACAAAACCATGCAGAGTGCTGTCGAGTCTGCTTGGTAAGAATGGAAAAGCTGTGTGCTGACAGTGTATTATCTTACCACGACACGACCATAAAATTAGCATACATCTGTGCAATAGGCTGACATACTATGCAGTTTAATTTATTGAGGATTGATAATCAACGAAAAAAATAGACCCTTAAATGTTTTTTATATTTGTCTATGTCGGTCAACAACATTCATAAAAATAGGCTAAAATAAGCTGAGCGAACTTTTTGGATAAACAAGCGCCGTCTAAATCTCTTCATGCCTGTGATTCGGTTGTGCGATTTTAGCCATGCTGTATTGCAAGCATTATTGGAAACCGCATAAAATTGAACCGAGAGCAAGGTTTTCTCTTGAAACACTGTCCAAATCAGTACATGTTGAATTATTTAAAGATAAAATGAACAGAAAGCAAGGCCACACAATTCTGTAGCATTAATAGGGGTTAATTCTCTGAAGGATTAAAGGACTTTATTTACTCCGTATATGTTTTAATTTCTTAATAATGGTACATTTGGAAGAAATTTAATCTCTACATGAAGAAGGATTACGAGCCTTCATTAATTCCGTGTATACTTTAACTTGTTGATAATGGGGCGTTCGAAGGAATTAAATCTGCACAACAAGACTTCGTCTCTTCTCTAATCTGCCTACTACAGACTAGCATAGATTACAGATAGCACTTTAATTTGTTAATAAAGGGATCTTTGGACGGAATTGAATGTGCACACCATGGCTTGAGTTGGCGAGGACGAGCATTATTCACACTAGTTTGACTGCCTTTCTTCTATTATCTTAAAGGGGAAGGTCATTGTTCGAAAACATGGTCGGTCACCAGGGCGTTCTTTTGGATATGGATGCATAGGAAGGCACCTGTAACAACATGGCGTATATACAAGCTTTGTCATGAAAGCGCCATGTGAAACTGTCATGTATATCAAAATAGCTCTTTGAGTAACACATTTAATGCTCATAAAAGATAATATTATCTATGAATAGCCCGAAAAACAGTCCACAAAACCAGAATCTCCAGTGGCAAGCAATACAAATATATGAAAATGACAGAGCTATAAACAAGCTTAATGTATATAATCCTGGCTCCCTAATAAGTATCTACAAAACAGAACTTGACTATATTATGATTAAGTATAACTCGCCAATCATTCTGTGTGGAGGTCTAAACAGCCATAACCCCATCTGGGACGATGGTTGTTCAGCGCCAGACGAGAAAAGCAAAACAGTTGAAGATTGGATTAAGCTGTCCTGTCCATTTTGAAGTTTATTTGTGTATTGATTTTTACGTTTTTCAGATTATTTGACCTCACATTTCAGGTCATATTCTCGTCCTGGTCTCCACACTGCTGTATTCACCGTTAATTTATACTTATATATTTCTTCCTGGATTCTAGTTCTTCCTTAAAATAATTTGGTACAAACCTTTACGGTATAATACTGACTGATAGAAAAATTCGAAGAAGAACTTGACTCGGATATGATGGGTTTATCGTAGCTATAGCATATGAAATGGTGTGGTTAATGTGGGTCACTTGCACCACGTATGTCACTTCCGGTTTTTAAACTATAATTACTGGTTTAATATTAATTTGTTTCTTAATCTGAGGGACGTTATGCTATTAAAATAGCATACAAAACGACCAAAAACCCACTATAAAATCGCGTGTCTTCTTCTTTAACTTGCGTCGAAAAGAACTCTCAATAAAATATGCCAACAAGGCTCTAACTAAAGGCAACAACCACCAATTCCATTCAATCTTAGGTCCTAAAATTGATGTGAATATCTTAAACATAAATTGCTTAAAGATTCAGCTCCTTTCGGTTACAAAATATAAACTTTTCCATAAACACCAAATTCCAATTACTAGTGGTATTGACACGAGTAAACAGGTACCCCATCCCTCCAATGACAACTATATAAGCCAACGGTAGACACCACAATCCCCGACAAAATCACGAAGAAATATACAACTGATTATATAAGGACGAGTACACTAGAGCACATAGATCTACACTTTAGAGACTGTCTAAAAGTCTATACAGACGTTTCTAATAGCGAAAAAATAACACTGGATCGGCATACTTTATCCAAAAACTCAACATCCAGAAAAGATTTAAACCTCTTAACAATATGTCGGTATATACCAGTGAGCTTATAGCTATTATAAAAGCACTAGAATGGATCCTAGAACATAAACCTTTGCAATCCCTAATCTTTTCAGACTCTCTAAGCACCCTACAGTCGATAGAAAACTCTTATTCAGATAGTACACCCGATCTTATTCATAGTCAAATAATTTATACACGAATTAAGGTAATTTTAGAGTGGGTTCCAGCTCATGTTGACATTCGAGGAAACGAAGCTTAAAAAAAAGCAACTAATTGCACTCTAACACATCCAAACACATATGTGTTGGCTGGATTAGGCGTAAATAAAATAAATTCAATAATATCAAGGAAAGTACTTAACAAATGGCAGAACGAATGGGACAAGGAATATCACGGGCGTTGGTTGTATCACATTTCAGGTGGGAAAACAGTAAATAACATCCCTATTCAATTAGCTAATAAACGAGATGATATAATAATAACTCCGTTACGCCTGGGGAAAACTGGATCAAAAGCACATGTAGCAAAACTCATCAAATACACATCATCGGTTTGTTCTGGGTGTAACGAAGGGGTGCCATATCAAGTGCCAAAAATATAAAAACGATAAAGCATACTAAAACACGATTTAAATCAATTTTATATTACATTAGCACTGCCTGCAATCCTCAAACCTAGACTTGAAAACATAAAACATGTATGCCAGCTAATCATCGATTATTTAAAGGCCACTGAATATATTACACAATTTAAAATCTAGCGATCGTTCTCATCCCGAAAAGGTGGTTTGGCACCAGAGATACCATGCTCTGTGCGTGTGCCACACTAGACAAGAGGATGACGCATACGAATCTGTCTGTATAACATTTAAAAACCCAAAACCCAAATCATAAATAAGGTAGCATGAAATGATTAATAAAACAAAAGTAAAACAGCAGCTCATATTAGGAGACTGGCAGCGGAGATACCATGTTCATTGTGGGCAGCCTGTCACGATGTGAGGCGTGAAAGAATCGTACTCGATTCCACTTTTAAAACTGAAAAAACGGGTAGTAGGGAGGCGGAAATACCATTTTCTGTGTGGGCCGCATGTAGTACTCGCCTAAATCAATGGTAAAAAGAATTCTCACTTTCATATTTTTGTCCTATTTTTTCTTCAATTTTTATCCATCTTATTATTATTACTATTATTTTTATTACTAATAATAATATTATTACTACCATCATGCTTGTTGCTACTATTGTTGTTACTATTTTTAAAGAATTTTTTGTTTGTATTTAAAAATTTGTCATATTTCTATACTACATACTTCATCCATCACTTTATACAGATATCAACAGAAACACTACAGACATATTTACACAAGACGAAAAAGACGAATTGGCTTCACCAGTGATTATAACACAATACCAAGAAGACCGTTTTGGATAAACATATGGTGCATTGAACTCTGCGTGAAACACCAAACGCGACTAACTTGTAAATACACAATGAAAAAACAAAAACAAAAACACAAAAAAAAAACAAATAAAATAATCAGAAAAAACAAACAAAAAACCGTTAACATCATTAAATTGTTTATATTACTTTTCAGTTGATTTGTTTCTATTGTTGATGTTTACTGCTACAGCCTGATGGAAATTTGTGTTTTGGGCAAAGAGCGCTGGATAAAACAGTTTTGACAACATGTTGGCGCCACAGCGTAGCTGAAATACCGCTGAATGTGGCGTTAAACACCAATCAATCAATCAATCAATC
>JARFOD010120698.1:0-14546 GCA_031763545.1 Mopalia muscosa | reverse complement strand
CCCCCCCCCCCACCATGTTTTTTAAATTTTATTTTGAGACACGACGCAGTTGGTTATACCCAATAAATGAATTTATCAGATACTTTTGTATAATTTATATTTTATTAATAACAATTCTTGTTGTGGTCAATCAATTGAATTACTCTTTCTGTGGATTTTTTTACCTTGTATGTCACTTATATTGCGGTACTTGATTGGTGCGGATTTTAATTCATTCTGTTCCGCAAATTAATCCTTAATCCAGTGACTAACTGATAATTTAATGGTGTCTTTCACCAGTACATATGTACCATAACGTTATATCGTTATCTGTATTCTCAAATTTTCTTTTACCTTCTTTCAAGTTTTTCATATATTAAAGTGGCTACGTAGCCTACATGCACGATTTAAGATAAACCAGTGCACAGAAAATGATTTTCACGTTTTTACATCTCAAGTGAAGATACCACAAAGTAACTGACTGTTTTGTCAATCAATTACCTGTTGATAATTTTATGGTTGCTATATAGGATTTTTGATATCGGTTATATTTTTTAATACATGCTGTACTTTCCTCTTTTTTTTCGGGTTCTTTTAAAAAGGCTCTCTTTTTCCGTAAGTTTTTGCTAAACAATACTGACGTTTGCTCAGATCTTATGAACGAAGATAGCAATGGCTTTTTCTCTAATCGTTTATTGCGATCCGTATACGTGTGTTTATCCAAAATCATTTTTTTTAATTTTTCCCTACCTTTGCTTATACGTTTCGGTGTGGAAAAAAGTCTGTGTTACTTTTCGGGTAAGTTTGGGTTCTTCAAGACTGACACGTTAATTGAGTTTTTCGATTAAATCTTGGATTAAATAAATATGGTGAATTTATAACTTTAAAGAAGAAAGTTCACGGATATCCCATTTGGTATTATGTAAGTCAAAGTTTTGGTAAACTTCAGCTTTTAAAGTATCTTAAACATTATCTTAAGTGCATAGAGGTGACATACACGTAATTGATTCCGATCTTTCGATACTTGTCTCTGACAAACATATTAGCAAAATATCAGACTCATAATGACTTTTTGCACGAAAGATTGAAATGTTGATAAAGGAAATACGAAATTCTACCCTCATTAGGGTGTTTTGAGAAGGAACTGTCTAGATCTGTTAGATTTACCTGGTCCATTGAGCACTCCCAAAAATAACACTCTCCTGTCTTTGTGTAACTGGGAATATGATCACCCGAACGATCGTGGTAAACTTATTTTTAAAAAGCCATCATACTGGCCCAGGGATGTACAGACTTATTAAAATCGATGAATCATCTTATGTTCTATAGATAACTCCCAGAGACAAGTTTCTTAATAAACCTTACTCTCGAGTTGTGTTATGGGTAACCTACGGACATCTCAAGAGAAGGTAATGGTCATTAATATGGTGTATAAAGTATTATTAAATATCATAGCAAACAAGCTATTCGGTATGGGTTAGGAATGAATCGTCCTACAAATTGGTATTTCACAGAGGTAGAGATTAACCAATGAATATATCTATACCAATGGCCCTTTTGACTTTTTGTTTCTCTTGTACGTTATAATGGGTCTTTGTGAGACAGGATTAGACATTTTAGCTACTCGATTTTTTTTTATATTCATGTGAACAGAGACTAGCAAACTGGGTTCTTGTCTGATCATATTGGAAAACAAATAGAATAATTTCCTAATTGAAACCATTGGATACACAATTGAAAAGTTTGAATCCAATTAGCCCTCTTTTTCTAACCGTTTCTGTTTGATTTCTTCTTCAGAAGTAAGAATTTGTATTATTTTTTTTAAATCGGCATGATTTCAAAATGATCTTTAACCGAAAAATGATAAAGGAGAGAGAAATGCTCAGCAATGGGGATATGAGGTTTGACATAATGCAGTTCAAATGATTGATGGCTCTAAGCCGAATGGGATTATTGGTTTCACCTACATATTGTTTCAGACACTTCTTATGGAATACAGGTTATAAGGTACTAGTATATCACATTTTCTGCATCACAACGCAAACTGTCTACAAAATAATAAATATTTCTGGTTTGTTGTCCAATAAATGATGCCTTATCTGGTATATAAATATCTAGTTACTATCTCGGCTTCAATTGATTCAATACTTATTTATTAAAGTGAAAAATTTGCTTTACACGTGTTGGGTAGTTACCATTAGGGATATTCACCTGTCCACTATCTCTAACACATGATACACGACACACAATTCAGTATACATCAGTTGTTAAATGTACACAAGCACACGTTGTCGCATAGCATAGCTATACATGTAATTATAACTATCATGTTATAAGCTGGAATTAATAGAACAAAACGAGGCCATGTCACAAATAAAGTTATTTTTAGTTTAATATTTGACCTGAAAAGTAATAAAATAACTAAAATCGTGGTTTAATTTGAGGTAATAAAAGCACCTAAAAGGTAATCATTTTCTGACACTGGTGCGTTGTAATAAAAAGCTCGTTTAACTTATCGGAAAAAGCTTTGAAGGTAGGCATATGTCTTAAGTTGACGCAAGTTATATATCTACATGAGTAATGTCTATATTGTACACATGATTGTGTTAAAATCACGGAATATGCGTCACGCATAAACCTCGGCACACTGAGCTCATATTAAACGCTATTAACCAATATGTATTTGCTACTCAACACAGAAAAGACAAATATTAAAATTGTATATGACGATCTGGATCTCGTCTCAACATAGGGGTGTAGCAAGTTACGCTCTCGAGTGTGCTGCTCACATAAAATCCACTTATTAACATAGTCCGGGTTGTGTAGAGGGCATCGGTTGTAAGATCAAATCATAATTTCGAAAGACTATTCTAAAGACATAAAAAAAAAAACACCGGGTTTATTTGCAGTGAGATTACGCCAGTAAATAGGGTCTGTGACAAACAAAACAACAATGTGGTGCATATTCATACAGCTATAAGCAACGAGCGCAGGGATGATCTCGAAACAACGATAATCACGCGAGGTTTGCTAGATTGGAGCAATCTCTCGGTAGAGTCGTTAAAGATGGCGCTGAAATATTAACTTTTGTACAGCAACCATATATATTCTCGTCTGTGAAATATTGTAATTATACGGCGAAAATATCGTTTTAGAAGATTTGAATAGCAATTATAACGATTGTTTTCGACGACTGCTTCAACAGACCTTCTTTAAGAGTTTTTGATTATTATACAGAGGCCTTATACGAAAGCAGGTGGAACCATATCTGTCTTTGTTATACCTGATGTCACCTTGTTTTCTTCTGACCCATGTAAAACACACTACGTGGTATAAAACAAAACAGTGTCGCAAAGGTGATGTTGACACTGGATCGTAAGACATGACATTTCCTTGACAGGTCATCCATCTTTTGTTCAAGTGAAAGCGTTTTCTTATGAAAATTTTTTTTTTTAAGCGTTTGGGGACAGTGTCCTGGTTTCAGGGAGTGGTTCCTGTATTGATGGACGGGACCTGCGTTCTGAAACTATGATTTGCTTTTTGCATTCGGGGCCTCCGCATTTTGTAACCATTAAGTGCCATCAGAAGGCTATCAAGTAGAAGTATGAAACCAGCCATTACCCAGTCCCAACGGCATTGTGAATTTCTGTGGCCTTTCATACTCAATTCATGTCCTTAGATATTTCTCTATGTCCCGCTAGGGGGCGCTTTATCATCAATCAGCGCTGGGTTGGTCACAATGCTGCTGAGACTGGGTAATGGCTGGTTTCATACTTCTACTTGATAGACTTCTGGTCCAACTGGTAAAGTTTTGCTGACAAAAACACTCTCAATCTCTGTGGAATTTACCGGAAAATACATTACTGAAGGTAGAAAATAATTGCTAAATACGTTGACTTCACAGCCTGGCAATTTAAAGCGAGTAAATCGCATAATTCGTTCTGTAGTTTTGTTTTAACGGTGTGCGAAGTGTTTAGCACAGAAACCTGATACGGAAATTGAGTCCAAGGAAAGGAGGTTTAAAAGGACTTGATGAACGCCAGATAGCCAATTGAAGTAAGTTTAATACCATATAAACGTACCAGACGCCAATAAGGTCCCGGAAGCTCTGAGGACGAGTAAAGCAGTAGTGGCGATCGAATCTCGTTTTGGCGTGGAATTTATTCGAGAAATCTTCTAGAATAATTATCGCAGTCTTCATTTAAATATCGTACAAGAACAATTTCAAGTTTACTGTCCGTATGAGTAAGATTGTTACGATCGGTTGCATCACTTGCATGAGTTTAATAAAAGTTATGATACAAAAAATCTTCACATGGACATGAATTTATTTCAATAAAATACACATTTTGTTTTTTGATATATGCTACAAGTATAAATTTACATGTATAAAATAGAAGGTATAAATAGAGATTTGATCACAGTGTGTGTGTGAATTGCGTTCTGCGTCTTTCTTATAAACCACAGGCTTTTATAAGCTGAAATGACTACGGCCAAAATGCAGTATTCAACACCGGAAGTCTTTTTGCACCATCTGTTCACTTTAATTACCCGTAAGCTCTAATTCCGGGCAGTGATATTCCTTTCGTGGCTTTTTTTGGCACAATTCATATCCTAGGCATTTCGTCTCGTGTTTGAACGTCAATAGGCATGTTACGTAGTTATCACAATTGATATGACAATCCCAGTATACAGCCGTGGTATAAGGGTACATATGAAATAATCGTTATGTAATACTGATTACTTCCGTTAATACATGTTTATTAATACGATATATATACTGTCAGTTTTATCCACTCAAAACTGTACTGGGGCCAAGAACCACATCTCTGCTATGCATACCTCGATAATAAATATGAGGTGTACCGCTACATGATTAACAGGATGGTATAGCTATGTTTGATACCACGGTTAATGGCACGTATACCTGAATGTCCATTATACCTGATAATGACTTTCTTAAGATCTCTTTTCATTGGTAAGACCAAGAATTGTTACCATCTCACAATCGGTAACCATTTCCACCTGTTAATCATTTTCACTTAAAAACATCATTCTGTGATAACCAGGTCACCAAATCCACATTACAAGAAAACGAAATCACTCTGACACCATGAACGAACTTTATTCAGTTGTTGCATGTCCGGCTGATTCATGGCTCTTGATCTTAGAATTGTTTTAAAACAGGAAACGCTTTCTTGCTGTGACAAATACCTTGCCTCGATTGACACTAGTTTACCAATCGATCATCCTATTTCAAGACGACATGGGCTAACATTTAGGCTTATTACAATTTGTTCACTCATAAATGGCACGGACATAAATTGACTAAAACAGCAGCAATTTGGTTCAGAGCGACCTTTGTTATCCCTGATCTGCACTCAAAAGGCTCTCACGGAAGACTCGTGAACGACCATTCGTTAGCTTCTTGTTATACACGAGACCTTAAAATCTGTAATGAATTAAAAAGTAATACCGATATATAAAAACAAAATCGATAATAGTTTCGAAATATATTATCAAGTTAAAAGATCACTATATAATATATGTTTTATTTAAACTTTGCACAGCCAAACCTAGTTAAATGTATTATATGATGAAATTTTAGTACGGAGTGGTTGTACTTTCAAATTCAAGTCAAGCACAGCAGCTTTAGATATAATGTGTGGAGTGTTTTAGGTTCATGTGCCATCATGTGGCATCTTTGCATCGTATTTGGACAATCGTGAATATGGTATGGTTTAACTCACTTGCTGACTAGCCATTAATTTCCTCTTCTGATAGGTAACCTTCAAGGAACTCAAACGCTTCTGCAGTCACGTGATTACCTGAAACACATGTAAATTATGAGAATTAATGGTACAGCAGCCCTAAAAAGGTTTCCATTAAGCAATACATATGCAGTGGGCAATGAAAGAAATTGTGTCCCTGGGCTGTTATTGCGCTTATACCAGTGAGAGTCACGATCAGTCTAAGGTGGGACATCGGCCGAGAAGCGATATGGCCAGAGGAGTGTCAAGAATAAATTTGGTCTGGAAAACATATGGGCGCCAAAATTAATGCAATTATTTACATAGCTGATAGACTGTCGAGAATCATGTTAATTGTTTGATGAATTTAGGAAAGGAACATGGAAAAATATTCTAGAAACTCTCCTGGTAGCATCAAACTAGAAAAGAAGCTGTGCCTATTTCCCTGACTCGTTACTTTCCCGATGGCCTGTTTTAAACGCATGTGTTATTATTATGGGAGTTATTCCCCTTTAATTGATTTACGACTCCGTTGGTTGGCCAATGCAGAATGGTGACACTTGGATACAATCAGGATAATGCTCTACAAATCGATCTTAGCTTAATTAAATCTTTATTACCATGACGACACAACACCTTCAGTACTTGTCACCATGACATTTAAAATCAACCTAGACTTTGAAGGTCGCTTGTTTTGTTTTCTCCCGCACATTTTATTTAAGATTAATCGGGAAACTAATTTACATTTATTTCCCCGAATTCACTTCCAGTCTGAAGCAAAACATTCATTTTGGGGGGATTCAAACCACGTTTGAGATCAGTTAAAATGTCATTGCTTACCTGTGCTAGCTAAATCTGTCGCTTCGCTGGTCACGTCAACATCCCTTATTGGTTTCTCTATATGGAAACCAGGTTCTTGGTGAAGAGTGATATCTGTTCTACCTGAAGATGTGAAATATCCCCCGTCTTCATCTATTTCAGGATGGTTAGAGAGTACTGTATGGTTAACAGATGTAGACGCCTCTACGTCATTTATCTTTTGTCCAACTTGAATATCAACCTCATTTGGCGTAGCACTTGTTTGTGAGGCGTATGTGGTTTTTAGTTCTAGTTTAAAGTTTTCTTCCTGAGTGTCTGTGTATCTTGGCACCGTATGGGATTGATATGATTCGTTTTCTTCTGGGCTGTAAATGGTAGTCTTTGGCATGCTGTCCGTCCTTCGGTACATGCCCGTTGAGTCCCATGTGGCAGTCTGGTTAGGGTATAAACTGGACGGTAACTGAGCATGTCGAGTTAGGGAGTGATCGGACACGTAATCCGCCAAAACGTTTGATTTAGAAGCCTGTACAGTTCGTTCCTTGTTTGGTCCTCTGTTCTGACCCCAGTGACTTCTGACCGGTAAAGCTCTATGTTGATGTACTTCTACAACTGCTGTAAACTTCCTTTCTCCATAAGGTCCACCCCTTGGCATCGCTTCTCGCGCCCGTTGTTTCATCCTCTGACTGACCGAAGCCGTCACATCACTGGCCGATCTCCGCACCCTGGATCTTCGCGGTTCCACCTCGTCTTGGACATATCCATGGTTCATCTGGTACCCGTTTTCCAACAACATAGCTTGTGAATGATACACTGGGGAGACAAATGGAATATTAATTTTAAGTTATCGCAATGACATAGAAAAACATGAAAAGTTAAGCAGGATTAATTAAAAAAAACAAACAAACCCAAAACAACTACACCAGCATTGTTCCTGGTCGGTAACTCTTTATGTTGACTGGGTAAACTGTTCATCCAAAGGCACAATATGTTAAGATGAATAGCAAAAAATAATTGTAGAAATGAGATAGAATAGGATTAAATTAAAAACTAAATTAGATTGAGACCAGGAAGACCGGTAAACTAAAAACTAAATTAGATTGAGATCAGGAAGACGGTAAACCTGATCAACCCGTGAGTTCAGACTCGCGTTGTCGCCCAGTTTGTCTGTATTGTAGGCCCAGTGAAATCGAAAGAGTTGTTTCTTGTATCGAATATCGAATCTCGGTCTCTTATAAGACCTAAACAGTTGAAATGGGATTTGTGAACTTACTTCTATCGTCCTCCATGAGGGACAGTGAGTTAGGCCGAACACCCAAGTAGCGGTCATACCTGCCTGGCTCATAACCTTCTTGTAGTGGGGTTAATTGCTGACTGTGGTAGATCCGTAAGTTACCCTTATAATCTCCCACTGGCACTTGAAAAAATAAACAAATAAGTTGATTTATTCAAGTTTTCTTAACTGATATTAACAGAAAAGTATATTCCTTTTTTTTTTCATAAAGTTATCCTCGTTGAACTGGGGTGCCCTAAGGTATATGTGATTTTTTTTGTTTTGCATAATAGCAGTCCTGTATAGCAAAAGCGGGTGTCCGGTATCTAATAATCTGCCTGAGTGAATCGAAGACATTTAGTTTGAAATGGAAACCTCGCAAACAGACAGAGGGTGTTAAAATACAATCCACGACTTTATAAATACGTAACATTAAAAGATATATACTCTTGTATTTGAGTTTTTTGGAAGGTAAATGTATGTGGTTGATTGCTCCCTTTCTCCTAGAAACTAGTTATCATAGAACATGTGTGTATACATATGTTTAGTGTGAATGTCAAAGATGGGATAAAAGAACGATCAGCGTCAATACCGAATGACGCAAGGTTGGACATCGGAAACAGTCAATATTGACATAGGATTGTTTCAATGCTGGCTGAGGTAACCTATGTAAATATTAAGTGAAAGACCCTAATACCAGAAATCAATGCCAGCTTCTTATTCCTACACTGGAACGACTGCATGAGACGATCTGGCACAACTACGGTTATAATATGCAGTGCAGGTAAATCAATTCTGGGTGTAGTTCAGGACTAGGTGCCCTATACAGCTATATTATTCAAATGAAGGACCAAGTTATGTAAACGTAACAGTTTACAGGAGTTTATAATCATATTCCTACAACATAGTACTGGTGTGATGCTGAATATATGTAAAAGACAATTTCTGTGATTTTCATATTGCTGCGCTAATATCACTAAGCTGGATAAAACTGATTGGACTTAATTTGCATACTTTGGTTGAACTTTCAAAAAAGCTCTATAACTAGGTTTCGGCTTATCTGCCATAACAAAATCTGGAAAACACAAAACAAGGAAGATATATCCCACAGCTTTTAAAACTGTCAACACGTTAATTAATGATCAGCTATTTTTCGCTATTTCTTATCCCACATAGATAAGCTCTTATTGTCAATACAAGGCACAATGTCGCTTACGAGAATCCTTATAAAACATGTAGTTCAGATTTATCATTCTGTGAGAGGCTTTCTTTGATACTGTGAGACAAAAACAGGATTTAGAGGGAATGTTTTAATTCGCAAAAATGTCGCCAATAGAATCTTCCCATCAAGAAAATAAAAGAAACCGACCGATGGACATGCACCATGTTACTGTTAGTACAAACATTATAACGAAAATAAGTTGTTCCAATACATCCTTCTACTAACATAAAAACAATTTGAAACCGCAAGGACTCACAGGACGACAACAACATATCATGGTCAACATTTATAATCGTGTTTATACATTTATAGAGTGGGTTTGTTTTTACAGCGGGAATTCACCGCCGGCATACTATGGAAATTTCTCGAGCACAACGTTAAACACCAATCAAGCAGTCATAGTTTGAAATAAACCGTTCCATTGCTCTTCTTTAGCACTGTTTCTGGCTGACATTTTGACAAAAATCGAATACGGTAAAATCAAACATAAAATGCCAACGCTTCTGTAGCAATGGTCTAGTCTAGAGAGAATGTGAACTTTAGCTCTGTGAGCCCCACAAACGTCTCGACCCAGAGGTACAAAGTCGACAAATGTTAAAAGGTCCTGCGACAACCTGCACCTTTCTTCCCAAAATATCAGCATTTTAAAGTCGCAAATACCATGATGTTTGTTGAGACGTCAAAGCAAACAGGTACAATAGCCCAGTTTGACTTTTACGTGAAATCAACAATATCGAAGGGAAATGCAGACAAATATTGACTCAAAATTTGTCATACTGTAAAGGTTTATTTTGCATAACCTTTGATGTAATCGGAATGAGTATTGAATGTTATTGTATAGGGTGAAACCCTCGTGTTACCTATCTTGATTTTGTTAGATCTGTCGTTTGAACGAGTGTATGTTCCACTTTGGACTATACAAAACTGCGTTTTGGCGCAGCAGAATTAAAACAAAAATTGAAATAAGAAAGGCTAACGGATGAACGTTGTATACAGGGCGAAAAAATCTCTTGGTCAACACCTGTTTATATCCTTGTTAGCGCGGCTATTTATAGTTTGACTACACGGCCAGCAGAGGTGAACAATCATTCAGCACGACCCTGTCGTTACAGGTTTAACTGGGTGAGTTAACATTGGCAAGACTGACAGAAATTTGAATAACTATAGAATAAAAGAACATACGAAATGTGGTAGAGATATTTCTAACCATATCAGTATTAATTCTGAATTTCAACATGTTCATGGCAGTTTAAGTCTACCAGATAACCTTCGCAATAATAAAGCTATTGATATGTTTGAAGTAATATTGGCAAATATGGAGACAAAAGACTCAGAAAGACAATGGTCTCTTAAAAAGGTCCTTAAAGCCAATGAATAATTTAACCTGTTTTGATAGCTGTATTACTATTTCATATTGTATTACACTTCTCAGTATCAGGCCGTGCTTATTGGGGTTTATTAAATCAGCTACATGGCTTTCATCATTTTATTGTAACTGATGGTGTGGGTATCAATCAGAATCTTACTTTTGTTTATGTATTTCTTTATAAATTAGCTGTTATATCAACTAATATTATGTATAATCTATTAACCATATTATTGTGTTTCATGCCGCATTTTACATTACTCTTGTAATTATTCGAAAAACCGCCCCAAAGTATTGAGATCAAAATAAGTCATCCGAGTTACAATATTGTGGATAAGCATTGCGTGATACTGAGCTATCTATTTCATGTTTTCACATGCCACATTCAGTGTGGAATTGCCATAAGTGTCCCTGTTCGTTGAATTTCACTGTAGCTCAAATTACTTCACTGATCCGCGAAAACAATAAACGTCACACGTTAAAGAGGTGTAATGTTATAGCTGACATACTAATTGGGTTCAATTTCAACTAAATCAAAGGCTGCGTCTAGTTTTTGTTTATGGCGAGGGCCATTACAGGCGATTTCTGGAGATTTATAAAGAAGGCGGATTTTCATTGGAATGTTAGAATCATAAGTGTCCGGTCACACTCTGTGGGTGATTCACCCGTCGGAGGGGAGAATTATTTAGATGAAAACGGTTAATCCGGCATGATTTCTCTACCCAAAATGAAGCGCAAAACGTGTTTGTCTATACAAAATACAACTCTATTATAGCACTCATCGCCCTCTCCCTCCAACGTAACTACCGCAACTCAAACCCCGATTTTCAAACTAAAAATGGTTAAGCTCTCTTTGCGAGTCCAGAGGTGGTATTAACCAGGTTGTTTGAACCAGACACGCCGCATGGAGAAGATATGAGCATAGCATTTTGATAAAGCTATGGTTAGAAGAACAAACCACTTAGATCCCGAATTTAAGTCAACACTTAGCACAAAGTAAGGACACGGAACATCTAACCAATAGAAAGAAAAGTAAATCAGATCGACAGAGAATCACAATCATCAAAATGGACTACATGTCCATTAAGGTGTACTACTGGCTTTATTATCCTTTTTTCTAGGCAAAACGTCACGTGACGTTAAAAATAACACGTTGGTTGACTGCCTATACAGGCAAGTAACGCGAGAAAGTATGAGAAAAGCTAATCGTGCACCTAATTCTATGTTTCGCAGAGAAACATTACATTCCTTTTGACACAGTTATAGTTTACAGGCCAATGTATTTCAGTCTGGAAGTGACAATGTTACCTTTTTGAACACAAGAGATGGGCACATCGGACAACAAAAAGGTGTTTTTTTCGAAAAAACAATTTCTCGCGGGCAGGCATATATATGAAGAAAACTGTTTATATAATTGTGGATTTATATCTTCAGAAGTCGTGTGGTATCATCTGACATTTTTAAGGGTTTATCAAATCGGGGATATGGCGTGCCTGACTGGGACATAGAGGTCCTTTGTATTTCGTGACTGAAACATAACTGACATCAAACCGAAACTAAATGAAATCTAAGTATATATTGAAAGAAAACATGATCAAATGAAATGGTCACCATATACAAAGGCCGTGTATCTGTCACGGACGAAGAGTTGGGCAAACACAATTTCTTAAGGGTTGGCGCTAGGAGAGAGTTGTCAAGTACCCAGAATGACTCAGTGAAGTGCTATACGACTCGTATTAGCCTGCTGCGTAAATAATACCTTGGTTTCACACTGAAAGTGTAAAAATTCTCAAGTTTTGCTTAATATGGTGGGAAGACACATCAAACAATATAAATTAAAACGCGTACAAGTGATTTTATAACAAGAGTCAGAGGTATTCGTATGTGTGTTTACTGCTAAAACATCTCAACAGCTTTACGCCGTGTGTTAATGTCAAAAATTCAATATAACTTTGAAAACAATATCAGTGAACTAAAGACACAAATGAGATTAAATTATTCGATTTGTTAGTCTATTCTGTTTATAATTTCCTTATATCATGTTGTTTTAAATTTGTTGGAATGTGATTTGCGTATGTTTTCATATTTGAATAGATACATGTACATTAATGTATATATTACTCAATAATCGTATATTATGATATATGATATACGCTGGTAAATATGCAGAGACTCACGATGTAAATGAAGATCATGATCGTGAATGAGTTATAGCTATATGATTGACCCGGATGTTGGCCTGCCTCAGAATAAACTAATCTCAGTGCATGCTCGTGACTGAAGTGTCGAGCAAAATACGCTGAGTTTATAATCACGCTTAGACAAATGCTACCCACCTAATTTAAGTGCAGCATAACAATTCATGAGCTCCAAATTTAATCAAAGAAAATAATCTTTAGCATTTCAAAGAACAGATTTTCAATACCCGAATTGAAATACAAGCTTTATTCTCATTGTGTAAACCAACACGTTCACATCAGGAATTTCAAATACAAAAACCGAAGATCCGGGCCAAGTATAGCAAATAAAAGAGAGGAATATCATATGTCAAGTAGGGAATGTGTAGAAAAAATCTTGGACAATGATCATATTATTAGGCGATATTTTTCTAATAAAACATAAGTCCTCCTTTGAATTGTGTTTTTGTTGAATCCTATCTTCCTTATCCAAATAAAGAGACAGTGTATAGAGAAATATGTTTGACAATGATGATGTTGTAAAACGGATATGCTACAAAATATACAACCCAACATGTATTACGCTCGTGCTAAATGATTGCGTCTATATCCCATAACGAAACTATGTGGCGGTCAGATGTGGTTTTCATTCTGTTCGTATGACAAAGCTATATAATTAAGTTAAAGACGCCCAGAGCTGAAAACACGTGACATAAATCTGCCAATCCTCGCTATGAGATATAGTCATGTAAGCAGTTTAAATAGATTGCCATGGGCACGTGTCGTTGATATATTTTGTCCTGTCTTAAAAAGGCAGATAGAGCCCAAAAGTAGTAAAAGCGGGAGTAAATTATGGGATAGTCCGTCCGGATGTATGGACTCCTTTCTGTCATCGGATTTCTGAACCAAAATCACCACACTGTTAAATTCAAGTATACGTGTTAACTTATTCTTGATTATTAGAGTAGGCGGATTTTGGTCCATAACTGTTTTTCAATTTTCTCCTATATAAAGGCAAGTCATTGTATAATTTGTACATGGTTTCAAGGAATTGAAAAAATAATTTGCGCAATACCCTTCATTTCACACCTGTTATATTTATAGAGCTTTAACAATAAGTAGTTATGTCTGTTATATTTCATGGAAATAAAATAGAACTGACACAAAACTTATAACATACAACCTATTCAGTATTGATCGAATTTATAATATGTAAGAAAGTAAGGATAAAACGTGATCGTGTATAATTACCATCGACGAGTTTAGGTTCTGATGTGGCTCTATACACAAGCTCCCGATGCTGTTTGCCCTTTGGTTTGGCTTGGGCGTAGGCTGTGGATGGAGTGGCGGTTAACATGGACTGACTTGGTATCCAGAGACCGTTGCTGCCGACTTTAGGAAGAGTTGAAGGAATACCATCAACATGATCTAAAGTATTCAAAGTCCTCTGAGCGTGTTTAAGTTCATTCTTCTGTCGGTTTTTACTGAAATATGCCAAGTGAAAAAAGCAAATATGATCGATGCTACATAGTATTCATTTGCTGCTAATGTGTTCCTTATAAACTTTGTGTGTGTCGTTAAATCCCTTAGGCCCAAGTCAATGTACCCACATCTGGTCTAATAACCATTCCAATCACAAGATATAGTGACACCTGGCCTAATAACCAGTCCAATCATAAGATATACTGACACCTGGTCGAATACCCAGTCCAATCAAAAGCTATACTGACACGTAGCCGAATACCCAGTTAAATCAAAAGATATACGGACACCTGGCCTAATAACCAGTCAAATCACAAGATATACTGACACGTGGCCGAATACCCAGTCAAATCACAAGATATACTGACACCTGGCCTAATAACCAGTCCAATCACAAGATATACTGACACCTGGCCTAATAACCAGTCCAATCATAAGATATACTGACACCTGGTCGAATACCCAGTCCAATCAAAAGCTA
>JARFOD010120687.1:0-14546 GCA_031763545.1 Mopalia muscosa | reverse complement strand
AAGTGGACAATCCGTCGTCATATAAGTGAAATACCCTTGAGTACGACGTTAAACCCCAATCAAACAAACAAACAAATATATGACGACGGACACAAATACAGGACATCACAAACAAATCTGCTTCCCGTTACCCGTTAGCTCTGGGAACACCAGGGTAACAGAAAGCAGATTTGTTTGTGATGTCCTGTATTTGTGTCCGTTGTCATATAAGTGAAATACCCTTAAGTACGACGTTAAACACCAATCAATCAAACAAACAAACATAAAAACTAGGGCATATACTAAAACTGTCCAACTTTATTAAAACACTTCCCATTTTATGGGTGTGCTAGTGTTAATTATTGTTGGAATACATCAGTCCTGTAAGTAAAATACCTGTAAGCCTGGCGTAAAACACTAATCAATCAATCAACATCATTCAAAAGTAGTCAGTTGACCTCTTTGCCGCTTAGTGGCTAGAACTCTGAATCCTCTATAACATGGCTCTCATCTTGCACTAGTCACTAGTGGCACATCAAACAATTTATTCATTCGATGCTAGATCAACAGGATTAAATCCCACTTACAGATCATTGGACAGCATTATTGTGTGAGGAAAACTGAGTAGTCAATTAACCAGAAAACCCACAACCTTTCTCTGGTTGCTGGCATACACAGAGCTGAGGGGGATATGTGGACCAGAGCGTACACTCTAGACCACTCCGCCACAGAGGCCCCTAATGGTACATACTGGCTGGGAACATTTCAAAATTAAGGCAAAATAATCTGAAAAATTTGGTTTGCCAACAGAAAGCTTCGATCTATTTCCAATGGTATAAACAATTGCTGGAAGCACCAAACACTCTAAGATAACTAGTGGATCTATTAAAACCAAAATATGGTCCCTTTTCAGGGCTTCAATTGTTAACCATACGAAACAGGCAGACCTGATTACCAGGTGGATTCTGTACACATAATTTATGTTAAACACACCAAAAGGCAATTAAAAGGCACACACAAATTAATATTCTGTACTATACTGTAACACAAAAATACACAAAATGGTAAGAAAATTCTCCTAAAATACTATATTTTTTTTTTTACGCATACATTTCTTCTAGGGAAGGCAGGTCTGGTTACCACCTCAAAGATGAAGATCATATGTTGTATGCTGTGGACAACACATTAACATAGATTTAGTTACATCCTGGAATTCATCACCTGGTGCTAGGCTAAACTTGACATTTTTTCTAAGGAATTAATTTTATTGCGGTTGACCAAAATTTTGATTTAGGGCTTATTCAGTCATCGCGTGTATGACAGGGGTGTATTGCAACAATAATTGGCACTAGCACAACCAAGAAGTGAAGCGTTTCCATAATGTTGGAAAGTTAATTTTCCTCCAGTGTTATTAAGTAAAGACAGGATTGCCACTCTTCAAACGAACTGGCGGTTGGAGAGTTTCATGTTGCCCTGGTGCCCTCAGAGCTAAAGGGGAACAGGAAGCTGATCTGTTTGTGGTGTCTGTGTTGTCGTCCTGTATTTGTCCCGTCCTGTCTTTGTTTGTTGCCAGTGGTGAAGAGGGTGGTTTCCTTTACCCATTGGGCTGGCACGTCGTCATATAACCTTGAGTACGACGTTAAACCCCAATCAAACAAATCAAACGAACTACCCTTAGCCAAAAAGCATATTTGTGTTGTTGTCCATCTTAAATACCATGTATATGTCATACAAGTATTATCATGATGAAAAAGATAATGACTTCTAATGATCTGAAGTTAAGAATGCAAAATGGTGGGTTCTAATAGTTTGCCCAATCTCAGTTTTTGTTTTGCCAGCGGAAATGGCAAAATGGCTACTTCTTGATGATAACATTATTTCTCAATTCATTTCAGGATCAAGATCAGGGTACTCCAAAACATCAACATAGCCTGCCACAATTCCCTCCTTGGCTTCTGAAAACAAAATGGACCAAAGACACAGAGATGTGCTACATGATGCCAAAGCGGAGACTGGCCCAAGTTTTAAAAGAAGATCGCACAAAGTTATTAGCTATGCCACAGGAGGATTTGGCTTGTCAACAGTTACATGAGTTTCTAGAAGAACTGGACAGTCCAAACTTTCAACCGTACATTGTAAGTCAAAAGTAGAAATCATTTTTTTTGTTTTTTAATCATAAATTGTTACTTTTAAGTTCTTGCTAAATATTTGTTCTTTGACGTAAACTAATTATTGTTAAATAAAGAATGCTTAAACTATTTGTTTGATTGTTTACCCTTCATATGTATGAAGTTATATGAATAGCAATGCTGCAAATATAGAACTGAATTGATTAAGTTAAAATCACCTTTAATTTTATTTTGGAATAATTGTTGCCTCTTTGTTTTAATGGTAAAAGCATTGTTGAATCAGATTTATGTCTTCTGAGAAATGTTGACCACCTATTAAAAAAAAATGGATTATAGGCCACCCAACTTGATTTGGAGGCCCTTTTAATAACTTTTAAGAATATTCCCGAATGTGTTTTAAATCAGTTTGAAAGTGAATGAATTACAACGATAATACTATAAACTATCTGTAAAATAAATCCCATATTTTTCAGACCTTAGAATTTGTTTTATTCACCATACCGGAGAAACACGAAGGATTGCTAAATCTTAAGAATTAACAAAATGGTGGTCAACAAAATAGGTATCAACTATTTGGGCATAAATGTACCTTTAAAACAGTGTCTGTAATTTATGGAATATGAAAGTTTAGGTGATTAAGGGTTAGAGAAATCTGTTTTTTAGTCAAATATTTATATATATATATATATATTTTTTTTTTTTTAGGACGAGGAGTATGAGGCGTTGTTGATGCCCCATGATGACACAGAAGCTGTAACAGACGCCATGGAAGGATTCACAGAGATCACGTTAGAGGAAGAAATACTTTGTGCAGGATGTGACCCGGACCATAATCACGGTGTCTCAGCGATTATTCCTATAGTTCAGAAGGATGTTGCAGACCATTTAAGCGAAGATTGTGATTCCGATGTGACCATGAAAGGTTCTGACGAGAAACTTGGTAATTTGAGCCCATCTATCATCGTTAGCTCGCCTAGCCCATGTAAATCAAGCGACACAGCTGATGTGGACTCCACCATTTCTAAGGACTCCGGTAACTTAACCCCCAGTGACCTTCGCAGTAGTGAGGAAGCTCCGAGCTCGCTTAAAGAGTCGGATTCCAAAGAAGAATCAGACACATCGTCGAGGGATCAAAAAGACTCCATTGCATTTGCACCCTTCCCGGATATAAACTTTTTTGAGCGTATTTTTGCACCTTTGAAATTAAATTTCCCCACTGTATGTAGGTTCAGCAAAAGGAGGCAATTGCCCAGCTGGCTGGTGGAGACGAATTTTAATAAAAATATTGAAGTACAGTACCAGCTTAAAACAAGATCCATTGAGGAAGTGCTGGAACAGGATCAGAGAATCTCTGCTGAAATGTCCCAACCCTCTCCAGTTATCTTCCAATTTCAGGCATATAAGAATGAAATGGAAGGTGGCACTTTCAACAGAAAACCCATGTTTTGGCAGACACCAAATGAAAATCCAAAATCAGAAATGAATATTGGGGCTGAAATTTCTCGATATGAACCATGTAAGAAAGAACTTCGTAATGTCATAGTGACAGAGCTAATGGGATCCATTATGAGCCAGCTTGAGTCCGCAACAGATTCTTCAAAAATGGATACCAGCAAAGATGTGACACCGAGCTCGTCAGACACTGTACATTTAGTAGGTTCTGAGGCGGAAAGCTCATTACCAAGGTCACAGATCCCGGTCAGTAAAAACTCACAAGATTCTGCAATGGAATCGAACAAGGAATCTCAAATGTGCGGTGATTATAACAAACAATTATTGAACTGTCAAAGTGCAGTACCAAATGTTGAAATGGTCACTGATGATCAACAACAATTACAACAACAGGCCAGTGATTCAGGGGCGAATTTTGATGAAATGTTTGAACAAATGTTTCAACCAGCAGAATCTGGCGATTTGTATGATTCAGAATTTTGTGAAGTTTAATGGATTGATTAGGCCTTTAAACTGCTATTGATATTGTTGACACTGAAAACATAAAATGTTACTGTTTGTGATGACAAAGTTCCTTTGACAATATCCGGACGGATTTGAGAGAAGTGTTTTTTTTTTGTTGACAAATGCAACTGAAAGCAGCTGAAGTGATTATTTTTATTGAAAGGTACTTAAACGCTATAATTGAAATGATCAAGTATGGCCGAAACTTGCAGTATCACCAATGGTATGGATAAATGTTGCAATTCTTATTGGTAAATATTGCACTTTAATCATTGTCTGTAACTCGTGTTGCAATGTCTTGTTTTAAAGAATGAAATGTTTGCACATGTTAAACAGTGCGGGTATAGGTGTGGAATGCTTTAACTGTCCACGTTAAATGTTGCATCTGTTAAACTAACTGAAACATGTTGCTCCTGGTGGTGCTAAATGTTGCTTCTCAATATGATTAAATTAGGGTTGCCAAATGCGGCCTTATGGTTTTGACATGGTTATGTCCCCTTCGTATACAATTGTGCTTTCCAGCTGTTTTCTCAGCTAGTATATTGATATCTTTTTGCTGCAGTTAATCACAATAAATTTAATTTATACTCAGTGGGTTGTAATCCTGGCCCTGCTAGCGAAATAACAATTTGAATCCCAGTGGTGGCACGAACAATTGTCCTTTCTCTATATTCTTTAAAAGGTGATTCACCAATAGCCCTGTGTCAGTGTGATGAATTTTTAGAAATATTGTGTTGTATGTTGGGCCTGTAACCCAAATGTCATGAGTTTGTGTCTCATAGGCAATCATATTTTTCTCTCTTCATTCATACATTGCTAGTCTCTGTAGCTCAGTTGGTAAGAGCACTGACTTAGGGTTCAAATCCCGGTCCAGGCAAGCAAACATTATCCTCTACATGTATAGAGTCTTTATCTGTACAATATGGTACCCTTCAAGTTCACACATTAGGCTGGCAAGCCACAATTTTCCTTGAAAAAAAAAATCAAACAAACTTTAAAAAATATATATTGGTTCCTTTTCGTTAGTCCACCTCTTCACATTACATGTATGTCTGATTTCTCATAAAATTTTTCATCTGTTGTGAAATCTGTTTTTAAAAAATGTATGTCTTTGGTATATATTTTTTATGATGCATACAGTTTTAGCATTGAATACGATCAAATCTTGTATCCCTGCTGGTACGGTTTTGTCCTGATTATGTTACTGTATTTGTTGCCATAGCGATGTTTTAAAATCAATATAAAAACTGAATGAAGGTTTGGGTTGTCTGCCATGCACCTCTGACGATTATAGTTCCCGCTGGAGACAGGCAAAATGTGCTTTTCTTTCTATATTAGAATTATGATATAAATACATATTTGGTCGATTCTATATATCAAAAATGTATACTTTGGGCTTTCAACTGCCAAGGCTACAGGCCAGTAATGGTTTAATTTGAGATATTTAACTCAAAAGCTGAATGATCACTTTTTGTAACAGAGTAAAACTATTTTATGGTTGTTTGGGGGTCCATAGCCACTACTGGAGTACAGGGCTGTCATACAAGTGACAAAAATTGAGCACTGTTAAACATCAATCAATTTTTATTATCAGCAATGGCTGAATATTCATTTAAGGCTCGGTGATATTGTTACTACTGGCATTGTGAAAATGACTTTTTATAAGACAAAATGCCCAAAAGACCATTTGTCCCTAACACCAGATTAAGTCACGTAGATCAGGTAACAGATACACCTTCAACATGGTGTGAAACATATTCTAAGCTTTTCGACTGGCAGATTTTTCAAAATTGTTAAAATGGCATGTAGAAATTCTGAATTTAAACATGAAAAAGATAGGGGCGGGGGGGGATTTTGACAGGCTTAATTCCTCAAAGTAGGGATTAGTGACAGGCTGATTAACAAATCCTGGCTAAAAGACTGGCATGAAGTCTTCTTATAGTGGTAGGAAAATAAGAACGAGACAGATTTTATACCCAGTTACATGTGGATGACCAACGATGCTTTTCAGAGCAATTCGAGCAGAGTCCGTATTTTCATTGACGGTCTTACTTTTGTCTTTTTTTGCCAGATTAAATAGTCGAGCTGAACAATCCAAGAATAGTTTATGTAATTTTTTTTTTACCATGAAAAAAAAAATCTCCTCAAGAGCTATTAAACTGACACTGGAATTTCCAAAAACACAAAAATTATGAAACTATCTGCAGAATCCCTCAATTCTTGCAATTAGTACATATTCCATAAACTCCATACAAGAGTCAAGGTCAGAGCATCCAATTTCAAATTTCATTTTGTACAGAATTGTCAAAAAAAAAACCTGTTTTCATTTGAATGAAATAAATTTATTAAATCTCTGTTGACAATTTTAGGCAAACAAGTAAAAAATAAATTTTATCATTTGATTGTAAATCTTGTCTCAAGTTTTTTTTATATTTCCAAATGTTTTTTTTTTTTACTTTCGTACACAAAAATTTATAAACAGTTTAATTCTTTTCTTGTAAATTGAAACTTATAAGTATACAAACTATTTAATATAAATTTGTTACATTCATGCCTTTAATCACCATTTTTAACTAATAATAGCACAATTTTAAACATAATTTTCCAGTGAACAAACATGTAAACTAAATTATATTCAACACATTGATTTTGTAGGATAATACTTTTTGGTATTTGACAATGTGGTTACCGGCACTTGTTTCGAGTCTAGCTATGTTATCTTTAATTAGCACTGGAGGTAGATTAAATTTCAAACTTTATTAAAACACTTTAATTTTATGGTTGGGCTTGTATCAAATGAACTAATACATTTGGATAGTGAGTAAATCAGTCATCATCTTTTAGTCCTGGGTTAGTTTCAGAATTATATAGGTTTCAGACTTTCAGAAATACAATTTCTGAAGAATGTCTTATTGTAAAATTCTTGAAATAAATATAGGACAGGTCAGTTTTAGTGATTGTCAATTGTTTGTATTTCTATATGTCCCAAAGTCCCTAAATTATTTATTATAAGAGATTATTATTATATTATTACCAATTTGTTCACAGTATGAAGCTGGTGACATTTTTGTTTATAGTTGGAGAGTGCTTTTACATATGAAATATTGTTAGTTATCTCCCTTTACATGGCGGAATTTAACAATATTTCATGTCATTATGTTTTTTACAGTCCGACTGTCTTTTCTTATCACATGAGGAACATAGATTTTTAAAACATACATTTTGTGTAAATGTTGCTAAAATGTACTGTTTGAGAAGGCCCACACTGTCGTCGTATAAGGGAAATGCCATTTGACATGATCGATCAAAATGTTTTATGTGAATATTGTGCTGTTCGGTAATACAGCTCTAGTGGCATACACTTTTGAGAATAATTTTAAAATGAGGTATGTTACATGTATAATACCTATGTTACCTGTGATTGTTGTATTGTGTTTGGTATATTGTGAAATGTTAATTAAAAATAACCCAAATTGATATACTGAAGGTGTGATTTTATTGGTAATAATGAAAGGTGACAGCCCGGAAGTCAGAAAGCTAGAGGTCGTATAAAGTGATTCATTTGAATAAAACCATCGCAGTCTTACTTGATCCAGGTAGCGTCATTATATAGTACCAGAAGTCTGTTAACTAGAAGAATGCAACTGCCATATAGATAAGCTAAACGACAATGGGGACCGAGCCACCTGTTATAACGTATCATGTGACGTAGCACACAAGAAAATTCAGAAGAACGCAATTTTAATAATGACGAAATTACCCAGAGTTCCTCCCAACTAAAAAGATACAGGTCTGACATGTGACGTCATCTTTTCTTGCTGGTCTACAATGCCGTGGACATTACTATATGACAGTTACATAGACTTCTGATAGTACTGATAAATCTTACCACATGGATTTACCGTTTGATTTAAAGCACAGATCTATACAAGCATCTACTTTCTCTCGGGAGCCAACCTGTCCCCGGCTTTCCCATAGCCTGAACATTGGGCTTATATGTTTGCTCCTTTTAGAAAGTTCGAACATTCCTCTTGCAAACATTACAAGGGTAATGGCAATATGATAAATAAGTGGACAGAGCTGATTTTCTCAGCTAGCTTCACCAATACCTTATATGAAAGGAAAGATGCGAAACCAGCGTTGGCAGTAATTTGTACAATCGAAAAATAAAAACAAATCAACCAAAACAAACCTCACTTGGACTCTTTAACATGTCCGCCGGCATACTGCGGTGTCTTTTTATTTTATTTTTTTTTTTAACTAAGCATTTATTGGATCCATTTTAATAAACCCGAACCATCACTATCGTACCGGGCAATCACGAGATAGCGCCCTACATTTAGTCACAGTTAAGCAAAATCCAGCTGGCATCGACCGCACTGTTAAGCGCATATCACCACATTCTAAATGATCCTGGTTTATGACCAAGCGGGCAGTATGTTAGCACAATATATAGGGCTAATTCCTCCGTCTTAGCCCCACGTCCCGCCTATCTAAACCCATGGTGAAAGTTGGAAATCGATAGGCCGTTTTTTAAAAAATATATTTTCTTAACATTCTGGCTATAAAGTTAAAAGTAAAATACAATTACTAGAAGTACGGACCACGTGGCGATCGAGCAATCATATATCTCTACAAATATCAGTACAAGATGGTTTGGGTTTATATCAACTTTGAATTAAACAGTTGTAATCGTTTAGTTACAGGTGTAGAGAAACGATTATGACGCATCAGCTTGTTATAGCATATTTATTCATAAAGCTCAATGCCAGAGGATTGAACAATTTTGCGGCCTCACCATTGAAACACCTCGTGGAAAGACCGAAAAAGAGCGATATAGTTCACATCATTCACGCATTACTACGCTGGTGTCATTAGTCAGACTGTTTATAATATGCACGGAAACAAGGCATAGAATTCAATTTTTACCAAGTTGAGATATATAGGATAGAAAAATCTTGAAACAATAACCAAACTGAAAAATATATTGGACAATAAATTGAGAACTATGTTTTAACGCGGTATATATAATCCCGATTATTGTCGTGATGATGCATCTGCTAACCAATCAAATATCGGTTTTCAGTGAGGCTCCCTAGGACTTACTTGAAGTCTTTTTTCTGTTGTCACAACTTATTTATCGAATTTCTTATCCATGAAAAGACACCTCGTATTAATACATACTACTTATAAAATACACTTCGTTTAATAGCAGGTGTGTGAATTGATAAAAAAGTGAAAATACTTTTGTATTTTCAAATAATGATTAAAAAAATGTGGGTGCCCCGCGTTAATCATGTTTATTTCTAGTTACCTCCCCTTGTCTTTATTACAGATGTAAAAATAAAAAAAAATATTTAACGTTTAAATAGCTAACCATAATGATTGGCCTTCCATTATTTGGAAATAAACTATCCCTGTACATCATTTAAATTTTTATACACATAAAAAATTATTTGCAAATAGCACTGTTGATTCGAATTTAAGGTCAAGGTCACAAAATCCATTCGCGCCAGTTTTGCTTCAGTCGTAAGAAAGGATGGCGCCAAATCAACAACATTTCCAGCTGAACATTTTTTAGTGGCCTTATGTTGTTGTTTAAATGTTAGACGTGATTAGAAGAATGGTTGGACGAGGATTTTGAAACGGTAAGAGGTGTGTTAGGTGTGTTATTATCGATGAGTATGGAACGCAATCTGTTGTCACATTTACTAGCCATCGTTTTCATTGTTCACATCCATGGACAATGCCAGTGCAACGATATCACCTATCAAAATGGAAACAATACATTTGGTACGCACTACGCAAGAGTTTCACTATTACCGACTCACTTCACAAATAACGGGTTGGTGTTCACAAAACGAAACTCTTAAGTGTGACAAAAATATTTGTCTTATTTTTCTGTTATCAAGGCTTGCAGTTGCAGTCTTCTTTCGCATCGTATAGGCTAGTCCCTATACACTAGTACCGGTAGTACAAGTTTCTCCTTACGGTCCCCTGCATTATATGTTTGATAGCAAACAAGCTCTTAACATGTCACATTATGGAACACAATTATTTGTTTACTTTGTAATCTTCTCGAGGGAATATATGGCTACGTGAGTTCAGGAATATGAAGAAGGTAATTTTGCCAATAACATATTTAATTAACCATTCATTTAACAAACATATACAAGCCAGGTGACCATGTTTCTCATGATTTGTATGACCATTTTGTATTCATTAGTGAAATACACAAACAGAATATATTACTATTTGGTAGCCTACTCTACCCCGTATGCATTTTATTGAAGAAAACAGATGCCAAAATGGACAGGGTTAATTATAAGTTATCTTCAAATAATGATATACATCTAGGATTTTGGTTCCTTATTTTTATCTGCATTGGCTATGGACAGTCTTTGTTCAAGATTAAAAGAGCATTGTCACCCAGTATAAACAATGTTGTCATGCCTACAAGTATAGCTCTGCTTTTGGAAGGCAACTCACCAGCATAAAAGTGAAATCCATCCAGCAAGGTTGTAAACTTCAATGAATTATTTCCTCACAAACTAAGACAATGTAACCCAAATATTGATTTGGGTGGAAAATGTAGAATGAGACACAATATAAATCAACATCACATAAATTATTATATAAATTTAACAACTAAACCAAATTTTCAATTGTAAGATATAATATTTTTCAAGCCAAATAAGTGGAGAGTAAAACTAAAGTGTTTTGAAAAGTTAAGAAAGTAACTGGTGCAGCAGGTGTATTATTCCATGCTGGTATTATTATTACAGTATTCTTGTTTTACTAGCTATGGTCCATGTCAAATAATTTAAAGAAGTGCACTTGTATATCATTATATCGAAACAAAAGGTGATTGTACAAACAATTGCTGTATGTAATCAGTGTGAAGAAAAAAGTCTGCCATTCAATTGATGTTTGTACAGTATTGAGGCATGCATAAACTCCATGGGAGTTCTGGCTTAAACTCAAATTTTGAGTTAGACAGGTGAGAATGCTTTTGAGAGATTCTACCTAGAGGGTTGCATGACTAGTCTGTCTTAAAATTCACTCAGCAGGAGGTAGCCATGTATATTTTACACATCCTTGGTCAATTAGTGTTCTGATTTTTATTAGTGGTCAAACAGCTTTGATTAAGACTGGTTTAATACTGTATACACACACCCCCTGCCGTTGAGCCTGCTATATATCCTAGCAGTTGTATTTTGACCTCAGTATGTATTTTTCAGATAGTGACTGACACTAGAGTTCCATTCTAAGGTAAAACCATCTGTACATTCCTTTTAGTTTAATTATCAGAATTTTAAGAATTGCCTTGGATTTTTTGTTTTGTTTCTAGCGGAATGTTTTCTAGAGAAGTATGTTGGGTGTTGTGATGGACTCTGCCAAACTCATTGGAGGTGGATCAGATCAGGTAAGTTTCAAATTTAAATTGAGAATTCTTTGATAAAATTCAACCATGTAAAAGGCATTGACTCTAAAACAGATTTTGTCTTGACCGAAATGTTTTGGTATTTCTGTTTCTACATTGAAAACAAGTTAATTATTAATTCCTGATCTCACTTCAGATTGATGGAAGACTAAATTTAGAAGAGGTTATTGTCCCACAGAGGAGTATCACAGACTTTTTCAAGTCTCCATCAAAAAGTGTACAGCTGAAAAAAAGCACCATTTGTCCGTCAAAAGAAAGGAGCCAAACAAAGCCAGTTCAAGTTCAACAATCTACAAAGAGAGTTGAAACAAAATCAAAGAAGAGAAAACGTATCAGTGATGTAGACTTGAATGATTCACTCAATGACTTTGACAGTAAAGAACAGAAAGTTTCATCAAAGAAAGTCAAGTCAAATGACAAGGCAAGGAAAAAGAAATTGTCAGCCCCTCTTACATGCTCACAGAATGGCTCTCAATCGGGAAAGGAAAACAAAAACGAAGAGCTTACTGCTAAGAAATCTGCTCGCAAAACTCCAAGGCAATTGGGTAAAGGTGAAAATAACAATGAAAATCTGTCTGGACCTAAGCACAAATCCAACAAATGCTCCCAACCCTCGGACAAGAAGAAATTAGCTACATGTTTTCAAACAGAAGCCGAAACAGATTTAAATGAAGTTAAAAGAAATAAACAGATTATTGAAAATGAGCAAAGTGATGGACAAATGATTGTAGAAGTGTCATACAAGGAATTTCTCCACAGCCAAGGAGTGGATTTGGATATATATGAAGGTACAGATTCAATTGAGCATGCAACTCCTCAGTTAACTGTACCAAAATGTCACAAACTTTTTGACTATTTCAAGAAAAAGCCGATCAACTCTACTGCCAACCTGACCAGACCAACTGAAACTGATGTCCATGTAACACAAGCTGATGTCCATTTTGAGCCATCTCCACCTCATAATACCACCTCCACTTCAAAACATGATGTAGAACGAAGGACTTCTAATGTTTTTGTTTCTGATGAAGAATGTGATTTAAACATTTTAGAAATAAGTTCAGAAATTATTGAGGTATCTCTATTAAAAAGTTTAGTTCAAGGTGTGAAACAATCTACCTCACTAAAAGATTTTGAGACTAACACAAGTCAGAAAACTACACAAGCCACTTTGTGTTTTACTAAATCTGGTCTTACCGCAAGCAAAAGTAACAAGAAAAACAGTGATCAGACAAACATTTCTCAGGATAATTCAGTGTCTCCAACAGCGCTTTGTAAAACAAAAACTAAAAGAAAGAGTCTTCATAACCAAACTGATAGTAAGGAAATTATAGATCAATCAGAAGTGGAGAGTAAAAAGTCTGCAAAAGTTTCATGTGACGTTTCTGATAGTTCTCTTCCATCACAGAGATCATCTCCCAGGATTAAATCACATTCACAAAGATGCGTACTAATTTCAGAAGAGGCGAAGACAGATCTTAAACTTCCCAAGAAACAAAAACTTCGACAGAGATATAAGGTTGCTAAACTGGAATCTGGTGGAGATAACAGGAGCCCAATAAGGATTCGATTGAAAAGGTTAGCCATTTTCTCTATGATAACTCTCAACAAGAGAACTACTTTATAATCATGATTTATAATATTAAAGTATTTTTTTCTGTCAAGTTAATGATTAGAACTCCCTCACTCATAGAGAAATTTAATCCTTCATAGTTTCATTAGTTTGTATACTTTTTGCCTTATTATATCTGGGCCATCCTTTAAATTATCTGTGTTTCAGGTAACCCTACAGACCCTTCAAAAAGTAATAAATATTGGGTCCGAGGTTTTATTTATTTATTTTTTTTTACATTTTAATAGAAAAAAAGATTTTTTTAACCCAAACCTTGCCTGAACAACTATGGAATGGTTGATTTATTTTTTTAAAGCCACATTTATTGTCTTTTTGCAAACGTCTTCAAAGGTGAACAGGACAAACTTTTCTCACCTTGTGTCATGCTTGATTTTGCTGGCATAAAGATGCAGGGAACAAATGACACACTGCCTTCACATGGCTGACGTATTGCCGATTCAAACAAATTAAAAAAAAAAAAAAGAAATGTCTACCTACTCATGTTTTTTATGGGTTTGTTACCTGAAACACACATATTTTTAAGGATGGTCCTAGCTAGAGGAATACGTTTGTTTAAACAACTATTTGTAAATTTCCATTTTGTTCGGAGTTAAAATGATCAAGCGATAATTTCGTTTATTTTATTTGTTGCTCTCCTTTTAGATGTTCCAAGAGTAGTGGTGATGAAGAAAGCTGCAATGTTAGGACTTCAGTTTCCAAGGACAAACCTAAGGTAGGATGATTATATATTCAAACCAGACTACTGTGATGTACAGGTGTGACTAGTAACATTATTATGAAAACAGCACTTGCATGGAGTTTATCAATTAATTTTTTTTATGAATTTGTATTAAATGATACGCTCTCTGTCTAAGGGCAGTGTTTTTGAAGCAAGCGTACTGTTACCTAGCAATCAAATATTTTCTTAAAAAAGAAGCAAGGTTGGTTTTTAAATAGAACTTCACATGATCAACATGATTAGATTACTTAAGCTATTATGGTTCTTTTTGTATTGCAGGGGAGGAAATCTGTGATCAAAGCTCAAAAGCTGCTTGAAAAAGCAAAAAAATCAAAATCTGTTAAGATTGGGAATCGAGGCAAATGTCCAAAAGATGTCATTGCAAAGAGCTTGGAAAATGTGTGCGCTGTGAAAAAAACCCAAAACAAAGCTGTGAGCAAACCAACCAACGCGAGTAAGACAATATTCTTGAAATCTATAACCAAATTGTTTTGCAAATGCATTTAATTCAGTCCCTCAGTTTTGAAAATCGTTCAGGTGCTAAAAATCACTCGCCTAAAATTTCCGAGAAGTGTGATTTGCACCTGCCAAATAAATTTTATTTCGGAACTTAACCCCAGTAAAGTTTTGATTTGGGGAAGGGATTGAACAATAAATACCAGTATATATATTCACCCCCTGGAGGCCTTT